>QZGG01001619.1:0-56854 GCA_006409495.1 Sedum album
CTTCTTGTTTTCTAATCTGGAAAACCCTAGCTAACTAGAGCTTATATACTTGTCTCCTTCAGCCGTAGGATCACTCTGAAGATCAATGGCTAGAATTGATTGCAGCACAACCCACTTCACGTGACTTCTCTCCTTTGATTGGATAAGCTTGCTTCGCTGGCACTGAGCTGGCACTTATCTTGATCTGGGCTGGGCCTTCCACAATATGGGCTGCTCCATCTTCAATAGTGTTTCGATACTTTCCAACTTTAATCTCATCAGATCTAATTATGAAGTTTAAAACTTTGGATGAGTTTTGGGTGTTCTACATGACCCAGCACTCCAAACCATCTACAAGACGCTGGCATTTTATCGGAACGGCTGCTAGTCTGGTGATGTTGATATCTGCTTTTATCTTCAGTTGGTGGTGTGTTTTGCTGATGCCTGTAGTTGGTTATGGAATGGCTTGGTACAGTCATTTCTTTGTTGAAGGGAATGTTCCGGCCACTTTTGGACACCCGGGTCGTTTTTATGCGATTGGAAGATGTTTGTACTGATTCTGAGTGGACAGATGGATAAGGAGATCAAAAGGCTTAATGCTGGGCCTTAGTTTTGATGACTGACAAACACTAAGGACTAATATTGTGTTGAGATTTAATGTGATATGCAGAAAGCAATTAAAGAAAGCCCACTTACCAAAGAAAGAATTAATCCAAGATTTAATCAAAGGAATAAAGAATAGTGGAGCGGTTATGCCAACTTTGGAAAGTGGCATTTATCATGGGATCATGGGAGCATTAATGACAAGAAGGAATTGATTCAAGATTTAATCAAAGAAATAAAAGAACAAGAGGCAGCCGTGCCAACTTTGGAAGGTGACATTTATGAAGAGATCATGCAAGCATTTATGAGACATCAAATATGGAAAGCAAATCTGAGTTGAGCATTTATGACGCAACAAATAAGGAAAGCGAAATCTGAGTGAAGAGAAATAGAAGACCGAATACGAAGAGTATAAAAGGAGATCCAGAGCTTCGAAGCATGTGTGCACAATATCCGAGAGCAAGAGGAGAAGAGAGTTCTTTGAGCCGGAGTATTGGTGTACAGTGCTGAGGAAGTTGCTGAAGAAGCACATGTGGTGCGAGCTTTGTTAGGTTGAGTTTACGAGTTGCAAGTATTGTATCTAGTCGTTGTAGGCGATAGATAGTACGTTGTAATAGTCAAACAAGCATACCTTAAAGAAGCGTCACACGCATTCAAACCCTTCTCCGGAAGGTAGTGGTTTTACGCAGTAGTCTGGTTGGCTATTGTGGTTTCCACTATAAATCGTGAGTCATTACTTTCAGTATTTAATTTACTTTAATTCCCTGCGTTAATAGATAACTGCAAACTCTCTCAGGGAACCCATAACTGAGTTACCTCAGAGGGAACGCTAACCCACGATCCAACACTTAAGGAGAAGACTGTCAGTAGTGGCTCCGGATACTAATGCTTGTGTTCAAGCCTTGGCATTACTGTGACTTGCTAATGTTTGCATTTACTATGTGTGTGGAGGTTAAGAGAAGTTCCTTTCATGTGTTCCTAACATGATGTTTCCAACAAGAGCTTTTCATGTCCTTAAAATGTCTACTGTATCACTAAACTCTGTTCTGACCAGGTATGCTAGAAATCTCATCCATTCTGAGGCCTGCAACTGGAAGTGTAATGCTTTTAATGAAAGTGTTCTTTAGTTTTCAACCATATTCATTTCACTGCACTGCTTTTCTTAGTTTTTTCTGACAAATGAAATCAGAGATAATTTTCTCTTTGGAGAAATTAGACATCATTCCAAACTGAAAGGACACTGGATTGATACAAGGTTGAGAGTTGATACAATTAATCCACTGGCTCCATTGATCTATTAAACTATTGAAGAATCTTTAAAGCTGCAATACAGTCTACATAATTTTATTTGACTGGAAAAAATGGAGGAAAGTATTTTGTTATGGAAAACATAACCTCAAAAAATACATAGAAGGAACTGAGCAGGCAAGATGGGACACACATTTGCTCAACTATCAGCACAAGCTATTAGAATCTTTGAACAGGAACTGAATTATGTCTCAAATTGTCGATATAAGCTCCTAATGTAATTTCGCCAGATACTGATACCTACACAAAAGATGGAATGAAAAATCAGACTCAGGTATTACCTATGACAAAAGTGATATCAGATGGATGGATGTTTTGGTCACACATGCATAAACTCGGAGGGAGGAAGTAGAAACCAAAAGCAAGACAACTCACATTTAAGCAACCTGTCCAATCATACTTGGAACATCCCCATTCGAGTTCCCACTCATTTCTGTTGCTTGTGTGACTTCAGAAATTTCTTCCTTCAGCTGATCATGTTTCCCTTTTAACTCTGACATAGTGATAGCTTCTGCCAGTCGCTGTTTGATTTGCTGTTGCAAGGATTCGATCTTCTTTTTTGACTCTGGATCAGGAGACTTCCCAGCTTTGACTATCTCCAACTTAAGCAGTTCAATATCATATTTTAGATGTGTTGAGCTGATGATATCTTCAATTTTTTCACTGATTTCCTCATTTAACTCATCAACTCTGTGCTTCACATAAGAGAATGCTGGCTGCTCATCCAAACTTTTACCTTTAGCATCGACTATCTCAACATCCAAATTTAAGGACTTTAAACCAGATGCAAGTTTTGATTCAATCTCCTTCCTTGTCTTGAGAATTTTGTCTCGTAATTCCTCATCCAAGTCACCCAAGTTTGAGGCCCCGGAATTCGCAACTTCAGCTTTCAGATTCTCTATCTCATTACGGAGACCTTTTACATCGATGACACTTTGAAGCTTTCTGTTTAATTCCTGCTTCAGCATGGCAGCCTTCTCTGTCTTATCGGACTGACTCTTGGCTCTGGAGAGTCCATCCAGCATGTCAGATTTAGACTTCAGGCTACCGTAATTTGGAGCATCGGGCAAGCTCTGGTTGAGTTCATCCTGCACCTTCTCAATTTTGTCTCGCAATGACTGAACCAGTATCTGATCCTTTGAATTTTTAGCTTTCGTGAACTCCTCCCTTAGCTTAACAAGTTTTTCCTTGAAGCCCAAGGCTTCCACTGCCTCGGAGTATTCAAGGTCCACTTCTTGCTTGAGTTTTGCAATCATCTCATTTAGAGCAAATTCTGATTTCTTCGCTGATGAACCCTTGGCTTTCGCGATTTCCTGCTTCAAATTTTCAACCTCTGTCCCTAATTCATGCTCAGGAGTCCTAGTAAAAATGGGTTCTTCCTTCTTCTTCATGTTGGCCTTTTTCTTTGGATCTATTACAATCCCTTCTTGGAAACCACCAATCTTGCGGAATTTAAGCATCCGGTGCCTTAGTAGTTCTTCTGTATCCATTTTTCTGAGCTCCTGAAGAAAAGACAAGGAAAAATCAAAAATTGTTTAGAAGAAAATTAGATATAAATTCATGTTGGTTATACTAACATCCATAGCTTCCTTAATTGCAGCTTTTATTTGTAAAGAAGTCCATAGTGAATCTGCATGGGCACCTCCAAGAGGCTCCTGAGAAAAAGAAAATCAGGCAAAGGTGAGATTTATGCAAGGTATATGAGCAATTAAGCAGTGACAAGAAGAGACTGAATACATGTTTTTTAATAATTTGATACATAGGGTATGCAAATACAATATTATTATGTCACGCTCGCGCTGTAAATAAGTTTAGGAAGGGACAGGATGTAACTGGAATAATGCCATCTGCAACTTGCAGTTTGCACAGTTCTCCTGCAGTAATCTTAAGCTTCTCAGCTGCCTGCAAATGCAAATGTTTTCAGTGACATTGTCATTTAATAACTCTTGATTAAAAGAATAAGTGTATACAGGATCTACAAACCTTAGGAGATGCTTTTGCACTCTTCCACAAAATTGCAGCGCATGCCTCTGGACTGCAAAATGAATATGATTTACATTGATTGTGTATGTACTTCGTAGAATGTTTATTTCATGTACCATAATCCTATATGTGTATTACTCTAACGGGATTAGAGTAATTAGACACATGCCTGACAAGCTGTCAAATTTTCAACTAACATTGATAACCATTTTGTTTTATGTGCCTCCATCATATTTATGAAAAATCAGTGCTCTGCTATGGGGTCCATGATGCAGTTAAAACAGGTCATTTCGAGCGCCAACAGCTACAGCCCAAGGTTAGGAAGCCTTGGAAATTGTTTAATTTTATAACCCACAAAGAATTTCTGTTTTTATCCATGTTCGATCAGGTTACGTGAACATTAAATTACCTTGCAACATAGAAAACGGCATTTTCCATCATTAACAGTTTATTAGCACAGCCAATTGCAAGAGCACCACCAGAACCACCTTCACCTATCACAATAGAAACAATTGGAACTTTCAAACCAAACATGGTTCTTAAATTGTGAGCTATAGCTTCTCCCTGCAGAAATAAAGGGCATGTTAGAACGAGATGAGGGCATAAAGCCAATGATGAGATAAGAAATCACCAAGGTGTGGTCACTTACTTGGCCAAGTTCCTCCGATTTTAGGTCAGCATATGCTCCAGGCGTGTCAATAAATGTCACAATTGGAAAGCCGTGATGATCCGCGTAGTACATCATACGTAGAGCTTTCCTGTACCTGTTACATGAAATGTTATCAGCCGAGGAGCCAAGTTCAACGACACAGACTATGGATGATCAGAACATATTGGAACAAGTGGTCAGAACACAGACTACGGATGTTATGCACGTTTATGCAGTCAAAAAAGTGGTCAGCATACCCATGAGGAGTAGGCATCCCAAAGTTGCGCATAATGTTCTCTTTGGTATTTCGACCCTTCTGATGACCCATAAACATGTACGGTTGACCATCAATTGTTCCAATACCGGTTACAATAGCAGGATCATCATACCCAGCTCTGTCCCCATGAAGTTCTACAAACTACACAAAAAGAAACGATATATGATTTGATTCAGCATCCTGAAGAGCTAGCTCAAGACTCACCAAGTATAGAGCACTTGGAAATTGGTATTTGTATTTTAGAAAAAAATATCAGAACCAACCTTTTCGGTGATGTTAAAGACATGATCAAGGAAAGTGGGCCGGTTAGGATGCCTAGCAATATTGACACGCTGTATTGGTGTCAAGTGAGTGTATAGATCCCTCAATGCCTGAAAGTGAAAATTGATGCTGGTCATAACACAGGAAGTGCAAATTTAAAAATATAACGATAAGCTTAAGTTGCTTAACTATGAACAGCTTTAGATAATTATCACTCAGAGATGATCAGAAATTAGGGTGACTTACCCACTTATTATACATTATTATTCCTACAGAAAAAAGTTAAATGTTTTATACAAATAAAATATTAGAAAAGAAACCAGCATAAGAGGGGTCAACAATACAATCAGCACAGTAAATTATCTATCTATATGTAACAATATAAGTGCATTCATCAAAATAACACATAGCAGGATACATTTCACAAAAAGCAGATTGTAAAGTAAACCACACTTATCATCTTAAACATACATTTAAGATTCCTTTCCAACATGAGATTGCTCAGTTCATAAATTGAGTTTTTCCAATACACTAAAATTTTCAATTCATTGTTGCGCTAAAAATCTCATATAATAGACAGCTTCTATTTAGAAATGAAGCACAAGAAGGATTGACTCACATAAGAAGTGCAAAAATATTAAAGTTTTCAACGATTAAAAAAAAACTATATTGCACTGCTTTTAATGGGTGCCTGCTATCAAAGTTCACCATTATAGTTGAGCAGGAAGGAAAAAAAAAGTATTTACAAACCTGCTGATACTTGGTTTCCAATGACAATATTTGATCACTGAAATCAAGGCCAGTTTCATCAGCCATCTTCCTAACCTATAAGCAGTATGCACACCACAACGGTAGAGTATCAACAATGGAGATAATAAATATTTTTTCGCACAAAAAAGAATAATTCCATTGTTGAACTTTTTTTTCTGATTTTTTTTGTTGAACTTGATAAGCTAATTAAACAAAGAAATACATACATCAATAATCTTCTTCTTGAGGTCCAAGAGGGGCCTCTCAAAATCCAAAGTGACCGGCTTCGGCTTCTCCTTCAACGGTTTAAAATTAGAAAGGTGAAACAAGACTCCACCTTTAACATTCGGGTCTGCATTATCCGGCCAGGGGTACTCATTTTTCTTCCCCTTTTTAATAATCTTAGCTGAAACAATCAGCACACCCCTTCTTCCTTTCATCACCCCAAAACGCGCTTTCCCTAACGCCTTCAAAGGAAGCCCATTTACACCATTACTAGAACTCCTAAGAAGATCAGAGGCTGGAGAAACACTAAACCCGGCAGCCGAGTACGAAACAGCTTCCATTTCCACAACTCTCAAACTACAAAATGCCTTGAGATTTCACTACAATAACATCAACAGAAACATCAAAAAGGCAGATTTAATAAATGAATGCATTTTATAAAACAAGGCAAGTGAATGAGTGATACCTGATTGAGAATTTGTGAAGGGGATTGCGAGAGATCTGGGATTGATTCAAATGAGAAGATGGAAGAAATGGGTTCGGAGGGATCGAGAGAGAAAGGAAGGAATTAGTGCAGGAGGAGCATCGTGGAGATCGCCGATGGCAAATCAAGTTTATGTTTTTTGTTACTTTTGGGATCGTTCGTTTGTTGCTAATTGAATAGAAATGGAAAAAATGAAAAATGGGTTTGTCGATAATTCTTATGTTTGGGCCTTTGGGGAAGCCACGAAGGCGAGCTGAGTGCGAGCTGTTTGTTACTCCCTCCGTCCCCTTAAATTTGTCCAAAAGCATATATTTCACGGTATTTAATGTAGTAATGAGTGTAAAATGTGTGGTTGAGAATGAAAAATTTAAAAGAATTTGAGTGGAAATATAAAACATATGGTTGCGAATGAATGAAAGTGGACAAACATTAGGGGACATCAAAAAAGGAAAGTGGACAAACATTACGGGACAGAGGGAGTAGTTTGTTAGGGTTGTGACTGGTCAGACAGTTGTTGCTCTTCTAGTCTTCTATTTTTTGTTATCAATTATCCATTCAATTGGGTAATTCATTATGGTTTTTTATTTTTATTACTAGTCTTTTGGTGCTCAATTCTTGTGCATATCTTTCTATTAATAGATTGCTAGACCCTCTAATAATATTTATTTTGTCGTCACATTTCGACTTTCAAAATTATCCATATATACTTTCTATAATTACTATATTATAATTAACGTATCGTTGTTAATTTGATTATATATTATTTCTTTAATTAATAAAAAAACTCATATCAACTATTAATATATATGCACAATTTTTTGTGCACCAAAATACTAGTTGATAAAATGTCATTAACGGTTTAATATCAAGAGGGATAATTTGTTTTGTGAAACAAAAGGACTTAATCTTAATTGTTGATTTTGATAATCATACGGTTAAGATTAAAGTTGGTTGTTATTAACTGGACGGTTGAATTTGTAAAAAAACTCTAGCATTTGAGATTGACGATTTTATTTAGAGATTGTCTCTCACGGTCCTACATTTATTTACATGCATTTCTTGAACTTTACTTTGCCACAAACATAATTATATTTATTTTTTACAAATTATTCAACTAGTGAAAAGATCAAGGAAGACAATCAAATTTGTGTAAGACTGGTGATCTCATCTGTTGATTTATAATAATCCGACGGATCAGAATTAAAGTAAAAAACTTCCACATTCAACCGCCACGTGTTTTTTGCAAATCCAACCGCTAAATTTATTAAAAAACCAATTTTAATCTCAACCATTAGATTATCAAAATCAACAACTCAGATTACGTCCTAAAAAAACATAACATCCCTCTTGAACTTAACCCAGATAACAAAGATATAATGAAAATAAAATGTTAAGGATAAATGAGAATACTTTGTGGCTCAAAAAAAAACTACTAGAAGTCTTTAAACTTTATATATAATATAGATATCAAATAAATTATATTATGAGATTGATGAGTGGTGGTTATCAATGTTAACCGTTGAATTGATAGAAATCAACGATTGATATGATATTCAATCTTCTCACATAAATTTATTGATCCACTTTCAATTTTTTATAGGCATCAATATTGTTTACTAATTTTAAGAAACCAAAACTTGAAAACAACAAGAGAAGTACCGCTTCCACCACTTTCTCACCGCTTCCACCACTTCCACCGAAAACCCCTCGCATCAACTTCCCGCTTCCACCGCAACCACCCCTCCCTCCCTCTTCCTTCCATCCCCACACTCCTTCCTCCATCCATTTCTTTATCATCTCCGGCTCCCGTGCTTCACCTACGGCTCTCGTTGTGTGGGGTTGTGGAGTATGTTGTGACGATGCTGGAGTTCAGGGGAGGATCTAAGGGGGGCTGGCAGGGTCCTTTGCCCCCCTAATCCTGAAAAACCAGATATTATATCTATAAGATTTGTTTTGGAGACAGCTGCAACAAGCAGCCAGGTGGCTTTGGTTGATGCTTGTATCCAGACAGCTGCAACAAGCAGCCAGCCTGGATACCTCATTTTTTGCCCCCCCAACATGATTGGCTGGATACGCCACTGCTGGAGTTGGATGTGTGGAGGTTCTTGGTGTAGCGTGGTTTGGTAGTGGTGAGGTGGTTTCTGCATCTTTTTTTAGTGGTGGTGAGGTGGTTTGGTGTGGCGTGGTTTGGTGGTGGTGAGGTATGACGGTGGTAGAGTTGTCTGCGGGTGAACGGCTGGAGGGAGGAAACTTTCTCTGAGGGTGAACGACTTTTTTCTTGCTCTGGTTGGAGTCTGTTTGGTGCTTTTTGCTTCCAGTCGGATTGGCTGAGTTGCCTGTTTTTTCCTTGGTCAAGCTTCTCTGTTCTTCCTTACCGGGTTGCAATTTTAAGCGGGTCTAACGACATGACCTAGCTTACGTAAATGGATCTTTCTGGGTATCATCTTTGGAAGTTATTTTTCTAGATATTCAGCGCTCGTATCACATTATTATCACTGAAATTTCTGAAGATATGTATTCCAGACTAGTCATCCAGGATATGTGCTCACATCAACCTTCTGTCAATTCTTTACACATTCATTAGTACGTATCGAGGCAAATGATTTGCTTTAGTCATTACGCTCAATTTTCTCATGTTTAGACTTTATCGAGTCAGGGTAAATTTATTTACCTTTTAAAGTTCTCGAGTTGTACTTTTCGGGCTTTGCCCACTCATCAAAACAAAATATTGTTACTAATTTTCAAAATAACTAAAAATAATTGAGGATGTCATTTTTCCATATATCGAACGACACCGTTTTGTCAATGGAGTTCCATCCAGGTCAGAAGACCCTATCTCTGTTGTCGTCAACACTCATTCATCGCTCATGGCGAAATCCCATTCGAACGGTGACTACACTTCGATTCATACATACTGAGAACGCATCTCGATTTCCAGAATAACACTATAATACAAAAAATGGCTTCTTTTGTGCAGATGTTATTCTGGAGCAGCTGAAGCTTGGGACTGCTAAATTCGAGATTGTCACTCATCCACTTCGACTTAATGTCACTCCATCCATCACTCCCACATCCACAAATGCAAGCTATTTTTTTGCCAGAATTGGGGAATCACTGTAAGTTAAATCAACCCCCCACAGTACATTAATATAAACATATGCATTTGTTTTTGTTGATTATTATGATTCCGCAGAGTTATCGATTTTCTACTATTTTATTATGTGGTAGGGAGTCGTCTGCTTTGAGAAAGCTTGAGCATTTTAAAGTCCAAAAGATCACTGGGGATGGGCGATGTATGTTTCGCGCATTGGTAATTTTCTTCCTACTTTTTTAATATCATATTCGTTGTTCAGGTGTTGCGTTTCTAATGTTAGTTGATAGTTGATGCAATTTGTGTGTTGAGAGACTTCTTTTTTACATTGTGTTTGAACTTTGAAGTTATATGATATAATACTTAATGTAGTCTTCAGAATGATGACTGAATCAAAATGTATTGAATCCATGTGTTTTCATGTCATCACTTAGGGTTTATAATTGAAAAGGCTGTTGTTGATGGAAGATAATTTGCTAGTTATTATTCATCATACTGTGGACTTTGGTATTTTGGGTCAGTAATCATGTGTTTCCCTGTTGGCATTCTTGGGGCTTCTTCAACTTCAGTGTCGTGTGGCTTAGGGATTAAAAATGTTCCAATAATATCTAGTTACAAGTAATTTGCCTCACAAGGTGTTCTGCGTGTTATGTGAAGCGAGAAAATGAGATATACATGTGCGTTGTGTTGTTGAAGCATCATTACAAATATTAGTTTCAGAGTGATATGTGAAAAAGAGTCTTTATTGCCAAACCTCACTTGCAATATTACATACATTCTTCAATTCATAATTAGTATCCAAAACTATCAGCTATTACTGCTTTGAAATCTAATCCTGATTTTTGTGATATTCCAAATTCAGAATTATGTTTAGTCATGCTTGTTGGTGGCAACAACTCAAGCCGAGTAACTCTTTGAAATAACAGAATCTTTAACTGCTCTTCCCAATTCAGAAACTTCAGACCCCGGAGGAGATATCTGCTTTTCCATTTCAAATCTAATTTTCCCAATGTGAGGGCCCATTGAGATGTATTTCGAGCCGCCACAAATTCCATTTATCTCATTAGTTGCAGTCTTGTGTATGATCTGCCAGTGGAGTAGCTGCTTTCATTAAACCCACTTTTTCCTATAAGCCGTGTGTGATTAGTTACTTTATCAGGATCTTGTACTGCCAATCCTTCCTGAGAAGGAGAAATGAGTAATAGTAATGTTGAAATAAGGAACAATGTTGTATTGCCATAGAAACTTTCAAATTTTACGTTATGTTAATTGTTAGACTGCGGAATGTTTTTGGTCCCGCAAATCTGTTTGACAACCTATAATACTCGTATTTACCCTCCTCTTCTTTTAGTGTCTCTCATGCTGACCAGATTTATTATAACACGCAGGTCAAAGGAATGGCCGCTAACAAGGGTGTTTCACTTGGCCCACGCGAGGAGAGAGATGATGCTGGTGGGTGAATTATGTATTAATCAAAATATGAGTGAGCCGAAATTCATACAAAGCTATAACAAATTTCTCCTCACACTAGCCAACTTTGTAAATGTTACATCACATACTTGAAAAGGACCAAGTGATCTAATTAATTATCCATTTGGAGACTTAAACAGTCCATCATAGGCTTAACTGTTGTGCAGGAAAGAGATTCACAAATTTTCCATTGCGTTTGATAGCTAGCGTAGGCTCATAGAAAAAGTAACTGGTTTACACTTTACAGTTTGCCTCGATTGTCTTAGTAGCGCCTAGCAGTGTCACATTTTCAAGGGTGATTCTGCCATTTGTTTTCCAGTTTGACAGAGCTATTCTTTAGTGCAGATGAATTAAGGATGGCTGTTAAAGAAGTTATTTGTGACAATGACAAGGAGCGCCGTCAATATGAAGAAGCACTTATAGCTATGACTGTTGATGAATCTTTGAACAGGTAATATAAATGGTTCACGAAAAATCCAGCATCATGGGACCCATTATCAGTCCAATTTTCATTTGATTAAATTTTGAATTCTTTGAACTCTCAAGCCTAGTATCTTCTTTTTGTAGTTACTGCCAACGCATCAAGCGACCTGATTTTTGGGGTGGAGAATCTGAGTTACTGGTAAATGCTCTACTAAGATTTGGAATTCCACCAAATTTTTATATCAATTGCTGTTGAATTCCAAAATTTTGGTGTCCCTGTCAATATTTTAGATACTGTCAAAATTGTGCTGCCAGCCCATCATAGTTTATATACCAGAGCACGAGGTTCGTTTCTCACTTTAATTATTATTTTAATGCATCGTTTATTATAGGTGCCTTATTGAAATTCATATACTATGGTATCAAAAACAAAAAATATAGTTCAAGTCTATTGACGTCCCCTATGATCTCAGTCAATGGATGACTTTTGGGGTGAAAGTCACCAAAGTTTCAATGGAGTACATAGTAGCATATTTACTCCATTGAAGCTTTGGTGGCGTGTATATCTTCTCATCTCAGTCGGGCATGATTCTATAGGGAACTATTCAATTGTACATCAACCTGAAAATCATCAAGTTTTCTTATATATATAATTATTGCATCTATATTTTCTTTGAAGGCCCCTAATAATTAATATTTGCAGCATACAAGGGGTGGATGGGGCTCCTCTGGTTATATCCCCATAGCAGAATATGGAGTGGAGTTTAAAAAGGGCTCAAGACAAGGCAAGCCGAAGAAAGCAGTGAGACTCTTATACAGCGGCAGGAATCATTATGATTTGCTTGTTTGATGCAATAAACATAATGTGCAAATCTATAATTTTGATCTAGAAAGTTGGCTCATGCCTACAGTCATACGAGTCCGGTTCCCTTGCGACCCTTTGCACTTTTGCACTTGGGATCCTTCTATTTGCACTTTTATTTTGCACTATATGCACATTTCGTTTGCATTTTTGCATTTTGCAAAACGACAAAAAACGTGACAAAACCATAAAGTGCACATCTGCAACCGTTGGATCAATTTGATTCAACGGTGAGATGTGCAAGGCACACGGATCGTGCATATAACATGGGTCTCAATTGAACCTAAATCACAGTCATACCCTGTAGTGTTAATCAGTTAAATGTAAGGCATTGACACATATTTGTAGAGACCCATCACCATTAATATTACTTATCAACACCTAACTATTTTATGGTTAAGCTTTGAACTTTCGATAGAACGCAATATGTATGATATCAATAGTCTAACGTTCTTTTTTGGTTTGGAGCTCCATTTCGGCATAAAAATAAAACCTTAATTGTTATACACTTAAATACTTGTAACAGATAATTAAATATTTGTGAGGACTTTATGGCAAGTTATACTATTGGGAGGGAGAGAAGGATACTGATAGTCGAGTTAAGTGTTGTTGTGTCTCTGGTTTGTGATTCCACAGAACAATTGGTCCAAAACCATAATTAACTCAACATTGGATAGCCAACACACATGCAATTGAAATAATAAATTGCCACCATTTTGCATTGATACCGAAACGAAGCAAATAATAGGTTGTTATGGCATTGTACCTAGCTGAAACATGCTTTTGTGTCCGCTCAACTAATGTCTTCCTGCTTTCCCATACTGTAATAGTACATTTTGAGAGCAAAACCACTTTATTTTTAATTTGGCAACTATTTTCCATGCGACTTTAATTTATTTTTCCAATACTGTCTTCATTCCTTGGATTCCAATTTACGCACTCCTTTCTTTACCTGCCACCCAAAAAGAAAATAGAAGTTGATGGTAAATATCAAACTGGCATCTCATCTCCATTACACAAAGGTTATCAACCTTATACTTGACCAAAATCACATCAAACAAAATCAAAATTAAGATTCTCTCTTCTACAAATTAAAGCTAGTTTGCAACTAAATTTACGGCCAACGTACCTGTTCCAATGTTAGAAACATTATCACATTCCACGATCCCAGCCGACCAAAATTGGGAATAAATCCTTTGTAGAAAGCAAGGGGTCCCTGAAAAAGCACATTCCATTAAACAAAATGCATAAATGGAATCCACACTAGCACTGCTAAAACCAAACTGGATCGCTTCATTTGTTTTCCCACTCTCACATTCTTAGCTGATGTCAAGAAAAAAACAATCTTTACTTCTTAGTTTTATATTAGAAGTCATAATAATCAACCACATAGTTAATTGAAGGTTACAGAGTTGCACACAGTTTATCTTTGTTTTACCCATCCCCTTTTATGAACTTAAACGTCAAAAAATACACTTTAGAACTAGTTCACAACCATTTTGAAAAAGAAGATGAAAAAAGCAGGAAAATTAAGTTGAATACAGAAGCATACATCGTTCTTCAAAGTTTTGACAAAACAGTCAATAGTGTTCTTGTAAGCAGAGTCTCCCATCATTCTTGATTTCACCTGAAGCAAAAATGTCATCAATTTTTCAACATTGAATACCAACACTTTAACCAAGTTTATGACAATCCAGTAGCTCAAATAGTTGTGTAAAGTGGAAACCAACTTGATATTTTAAAATAAACTGTAGATGCATATATTCTAGAATCACAACAATGACATGAAGTTAGTCAACTGATTTCAAGGTGCCATTAATCACAATTTTTTACCTTCAAACAATTCGAAACTGCCACAATGCCAGCTAGTTTTCTTATGTAATATAATATTGGTTGTGCAATTACACATGATAATCTGATTTTGAGACTGGTTACAAAACAGCAAACCTTTTCTACACACATCATGACCCTTAGCTACTACTTGTTTAAACTTTGACAAAAACAGGAATAAAAATGTTACTCTGTGTATGTCATATGAACACTTAGTGTCAAATACTATAAATATAGGTGATAGCATAATCCTTTTCTGAGATGCAGTTTCAAGATGCATACATTACAGCCCAATAACTGGAAGGACCACATCTATAATTCAAGAAAAGTAAGTTACCACATCAACGGGTGAGCCAACACAAACAGCTACAAAACCTGCTCCAAGCCCAGATAGAAGATGAGTAATTACATTGTCTTCGAATCCGGGAATTTTCAAAATTGTCTGCATTCATACATTAAAATGAGAAACAAGAAAAAAGTAATTTTTGAGTGAGTTATCGAAGAAAGTAAACTATGTAGACATACCTCCTTCACTTGGTCATAACTGGCCAGCTCAGCAGCATTAATGATAGCATTCCTAGCCACATTGGGTCCTATACCAGTCCAAAGAGCAGCAACACCTTCCTACATTCCAGAAGCCACATATCTTAATACAAGTTACAGATATGATAATCACTCAATTTAATGGAAAGATACACAGTAGACACAACAACAAACCTGTCGAATGATTGTTGAATATGCATTCAATGCTCCTGAATAACGTCTCGGTGCACCAGCTGGTAGTTTACCCTCAGCCTGAAGTCTTACTTTCACAAGATCAGTTGGATTTGCTACCGTAATACCAATGGCACCTGTTTGGAGTACAAATCAACATAAAAATCTAGAACAAAAGCAGAATCAGATTGCAACTTGTTTTACTCCAAGTTGTAGATAAACTGATCAAAATAGTTAACACAATATATGTTCAGTGAAGATATCAGAACCACACTGGGTGACTGGGGTCAAATGATAGGAAGCCAAAATGTGACAGAAATACCAACCAGTAGTAAGGGCAGCAAGTATTTTCTTAGATAAAGGAGCATCACCAACATTATCTTTGCCAACATAAAAGTTTTTGACCTGGCAATTAACCGATTATCAGATTTAAAAGACCAAACTAAATGCATAAAAAATCACACTTGAATATAAGATCAAAACGTACAGGCTCATACAATCCAATCCTTAAACCACCATAAATGCATTGTCGATGCAGACCAGGCACTATGCCTTTCCAAAGTGAAGCTAACCCTTCCTCCTTAGCAATGGTACCAACTGTACCCAGCATTCCCCTGTACTTAGGTAAAGCTACATCCCCGGCAAGAGCTTTTTTCTGTAGCTGAAGCCTCACTTTCGCCGTGTCCAGTGGAATAGTGCATATCTACACCACATGTAATAATAATATAATTGTAGATACAGAAAGGGGTTTGTCATGAATTAAATAACACCACATTACTAAAATTAGGAATTAGGTCAACAAGATGAATGCTTTCATTGTCATAGACCACTACTCACTCACCTGTCAAATTGAGAATACAATACAACACAAATCTAAATGAAAATCATAAAAAAAGCATCTGCTCAAGAAACCAAATCAACAAAATACAATACGAAAATCAATGTAGAGTACATCGGAAATTGGAGATGAGAGTTTGGAAAATGAAGTGAAGCGATACCTCGGCGAAGCAGGCGGCGAAAGCGCTACTGGCGAAGGTTCCAGCAAAGGAGATGTCAGAAGGTTTAGAATCGGCGACCATTTTTTCGGAGGGGATCGAGGAAAGGCGATCGGAGTAGCGAAAGATGTAAAAATGGAGGATCGGACGAAAGAGAGATCCTCGGGAAAATAAATAGAATTAAAAATGAATTGGATGAGCGTGACAGCGCGACGCCTTTTTTTCGTCACATTCCATTTCCACTAGACACCAACTTTTCTTTATTTATTTACTCCCTCTGTCTCGTTTGTTTATTTAAAAACATAATTTTCACGTTGATGTAATATACGTATGTAATTTAGATTGAATGATTTAAAATATTTTAAAAATAAAAATATTCAATTGTGAATGATTGAAAGTGAAAAATATTAACAAACATTTTAAAAAAAGTGAACAAATATTGAGACACAGAGGGAATACTCCATAATTATTTAATTATAAAAGATTTTTGTAAAACTTTTAAGTTAAAGTTCTTTTTTTAATGAGAAATTTTAGATGGTAGGTCCAAGAGATCAAAATGTCTACTGAAATAATAAAATAGTATTAATGGTAATTTGGAAATTGATAAAAGTTAATTTATTTTTAGAGATATTATTAGTCCTAACATGTAGCCAAGATCTTATTACCATGGACCTTTTTAAGGTTCAAAAATGATATTTTGGGATTAACTGCAAAACATTATTATATGGGGAGAGATCAAATGTTAATTATTTATTATATAAAAATAATGAAAGAAGTTCTAAGAGGACAATTGATTTTATGTAAGACAGTGATACATAATCTTCATCATTAATTATTAATAATCTAACGGATGAGATTTAATCAAAAAATAACCGTCAAATCCAACCGCCCATGTTTCTTGCAAATTCAACCGCCTATTTAATTAAAAACTAATTTTAATCTCAACCGTTAGATTAATCAAATCAACAGCTGAAATTATGTCCTCCCGTCTTACAATAATTATTTGTCCTCCTTGATCCTAACTCTAAAAATAATTTATATATAAACACTGTGAATTACAACCTGACATGATCTTCATAAATAAAAACATACAAGCACCCAACTAAGTAAAACTCAACTTCAAATCTCAGTCGCAAAAGAGGTGGTGGCCAGAGGGTAGCAACCAAGAGCACTTGAGTTCGAATCGCCCTGGACGCTCCTCCCTTGTAGGGGAGGCTTGTTGCCTAATTCCTACCTTGTGCATGAATGCTATTCGTCCACCTCCACCCATGCATGGGACATTGAGGTTAAGTTGATTTTATGATCAAATATATCCTTTTTCATATAAAGGAAAAATTATAATAATTGATCTATTTTTCTCATTAAGATTGGCTTTTTGGTTAATAAAATGAGCTTATTGGAGTTTTGTTTATTGAATACTTTGGTTTTTAGCATGAAAACTTATTCATTTTGAAAAAACCTTGCGATTGGAAATTTATTTGCTTATTGAAAACTGATAATTCAAATACGTATAAAATAAAAGACGGTGGTATATTGAAGCAACCACCGAAGGTAACACAAATTCGATTCCTGATGGGGCAGAACAGTAATTCTACGAGGATTGTCTATTCTTTAACCAATTTTTTTTCAAACAATGCGCTCTTTAAACTATCTGATATTTTATATATTCCCATTGTTTCCCAATTCAATGAAATCATAGTGTTTAAACTTTACCAGTATATACTGAGATTGTACTCAATAGAACATCATTTTGTTGAAATTTACTAGAGTAATATATCATATTGTTTAAACCCTTTATAAAAACACATCATTTTTACCACTACCTCCATATATTGGTGCACTGCTATGAAAAACTGGTGATGTTGTATGAGAAATAAAAGCTATAATCTTCAATATTTTCACATCTTTTCATCGTCTCTTTTCTCTACCAATCCTTTGTTCACTCTCTTAACTACAAGTAGAAACAATTATTTAGAAAGATCCCTCCTTTGCCTTAATAACTCGGTATATATTTAGAACATTGTTCCAAATTTTGCATCAAAGAAATCATATGATACTTATTCAGCCGATCTAGCGAATTCAACGAGGTAAAAAGGCGCGACGGAGCCATAGATGTAGGATGACAATGGATATAAGAAACAGTTACAAGCCTGCAGTAATAATGTGCATGATGTGAACGTATTGACATATGGAGGGTAATATAAATGTGTTTGCCAAGCTTCTTATAAAAATAGAGCCTAAGCTCATGTATTGTCATTCTTAGAATTTTATCTCCTGTAATTACTCCCTCTCCCACAAACCCTTCCTCTAAAAATTTCTCCATACTTAAATCTTTACCAAACCTCAAAACATCCACAAAACCCTCTCAATTTGCAGAAATTTAAATGGACTTTTCCTCCAAGTTTTCATTTGCTTTGTTCCTTGCTTCGTCTCTTCTCCTTCAAGTCGCTCTAGGTACCCAACATCATAAATCTTCGTTAGATATGTACAACTATATTTTTTTGTTTCATTGTTCTTGCAATAGTATCCGGTTGAATTTTATTTTTGTGTGGAAATTTGCAGCTGAGATAATATGTGAAAATTTGCCAAAGGACGAGTGTGTGTTTGCAGTCGATTCCTCAGGGAAGAGATGTTTGTTGGAGACGTACGCAAGCAGGGGAGGTTTTATTGAGTATCAGTGCAAGACATCGAACATTGTCGTTAAGAAATTTGCTGGGTATATCGAGACCGACCAGTGTATTAATGCTTGCAGAGTTGACAGGAAAATGGTGGGTATCTCATCAGATTCACTTATGGAGCCACAGTCCAACGCAAGGCTCTGCTCCGCTGATTGCTTCCAGAACTGCCACAACATTGCTGACCTTTACTTCAACTTGGCTGCTGGAGAAGGTATTTAGAAGGCCTAGCTTTTCGGTTACTTGGATCACAAGTATTCTTTTACATACTTATCTTGTTGTCGAAGCAAAGAACTCTATACTCAAAATTTCACTACATTTTTGAAAAACATAAGTATTTGTAGAATGTACTAATATAATGTTGTTAAATGTGCAGGAGTGTTTTTGCCGGAGTTGTGCGATAAGCAAAGGAGCAGTCCACACAGAGCTATGATCGAGTTGATGAGTTCCGGAGAAGTTGCTTCAGGTCCTACCTCGAGCGAGCTACAGAACATGATAGATTATGCAGAATCACCAACCCCTTATTGAATTTAAGGAGAATTTTTCGATTTGATTTTTATACTAGTGTAGTAGGATTTGATAATTTCCATGAGCCGGGGGCTCAAATATATATTAAAACGAACCAAGTTGGTTGTATCAGAATAGATGGAGATGAGACATCAGAAAATATTGGAATGAGAAAATGAAGAAGACGAGATTAGAGTTTACGGGGTGAAAGAGGATAGAAACTGTTTAATTCATTCATTGCTTGCTTACTCTCTATTCCCTGTTCACTACTTATACAATTTACCTAGTATAAAGTCACATTACAATAATACCCTTGACTAGTACGTAACATTCCTTCCCCCTTCGAAAAACCTTGTCCTCAAGGTTCATAAAATATAGCTTCAATTCTGGAGGTCTTGGTAATGAGAACCAGAGAGATATATAATGGCGATGACTTCCCCATGCTGCTAAAGTAGTAACTACCAACTTCTCATATTCTGTGCTTTCTAGATGAATAGTAATAAAGGTTGTGTCACATTTTCCTTTTGACAGAGCAATATCTCCTAGGAAATTGTAGGGAACATGACCATAAAAATATAACAGAATATAGCCAATAAGAGTTTCCCAACTACTGTACCTCCATTCAAATGCAAGTAAGCATATGTTGAAACTCCTTTGAAACTCTTCCTTATAACGACACAGTTCCCTGATAATAACAGTCATCATAGAGTATTCAGATTTTGTGTACTGATCCATGTTATCAAACCAGTAGTCGAATGTTCTCCCGAGCATTAGTCTGACAGATAACTCGAAAGAATAAAAACCCTTACATTCAACCCCAAACCTTTTGAATGGACATGTAGGTACATGTCACAGTTGCTACTTGAGTACTTCACCAATGTCGACCCAAACGAAGTCTTTAGGACATCAAAAAGCCCCTGTGCGTCCCTATTTGAAATGTTACATATGGAGTCTTTGTATTCTGAGACAATATAAGCATGAGTAGAAAAATCAAAATTAAAATAGATCTGCTTCATCAGTACCAACCTTTTTTCATGCATGTTCACTTTGAAATAACGCATGCGTCTCAAACTATTAGGATGACATGCTTCAAATCTCGAGATACCCCTAAACTCTGGCGGCCTAGGTAACGAGAAACAACGAATCTGATCAAGGTGGTGCACTAATGAATCAATTGTTGCAACCACAAATTTGTATACCGAAAGTTTCGCATCCCTTAATAAATTCACAGCTTGCACTCTGAGAATATTTAGTGAATCGAAGGACCACCCCGCAATTTTAATCTTTGTTGACATTCCGTCTTTGAGTTCAGTTAAATGCCTATCAACATTTATGGAATCATTTTGATCCAGATGTGTGCCTTTTAGGGTATATTGTAAACATAATGTCTCATCCTCAACCCTGAAAATTGAAATATCAAATACACCCTCTTTGAGATCACACACCAGCCTGTCCTTCTGATTCACTTGGGCAAGTAACTCAAAATGGTGCTTAGTATCAAATGTGTTCAAGGATGTAGTATCCTCACATTTGAAATGGCCTACCAAAATGTTAACAAAAGCTCCAGAATATGGGTCAACATAAGGTAGACAACCTGACCAACAGTTTGCTCTGAAAAATAGGACAAAATAAGAAAACTCTTCAAATTCTTGAAGGCCCCAATTTAGCATTTGAGCAATTAACAATCCTTTGGTACCAGCACCCAAACTTGTCTTAAGAAAATTTAGAATCAGTACCTCGCAACTAAACTCTGCTTGATTAGCCTTAATATCCACTGAAGCAATATTTCCATCCATGTTACCTCTCAAGTATTCAATAAATAAACAAGCAGTGCTTGCAAGTTCTTGATCCAATTTACCTTTTGAAGGTTTTGTAAGATGTCTGGCCAACTCTGAATCACTAACAGTTGCCTGAGATAACAAGTAATTGCACATCGAGTTCCCGGACTCCATAAAAATGGGAAGGCAAATCTTCATTGAGCTGTCAAACCATATGTCACCACTTTGGATCGACAAGAGCACTAAAGCTTGAAAAGAAGTTGTCCAACACAACTCATCAGGTGGCTTTGCAGGGAGGTAATAGAAAATTAATTTCTCACACGCATTTTGTCGAGCAGCTTGAAAGCGAGAACTAACATATGTGTTTAACACTAAACACTCTGGTTCAGAAATTAATTTCTCCTTCTTTGCAAGGTTATCTATACAAGATGTAAACCTTGATGAGAGATTAAATGGCAATACGTCGTAACTTACCTCGGCTTGGACCTCGATAGCAACAGTCTCACTCGGAACAGCATATAGACAGCCCTCGACATCTGAAACTTCTTCGATCACATCAGTTTCTAATTCATTTTTGGAAATCAAGTCTGATTCAGATCGATTCACTTTCAAAATAGAAATATCAGCAGAAGAGTTTGCACATGGTTGAGAGCTCAACTTGGATAGATTAGAGTAGTAAGTTGCGTTTCGAGTCTTAGATTCAACTAAGATTCGTTTGATTTCTTCAAGCAACATGGAAATCGCCTCCGATTTCTCCGACTGATGCGTTATCGTTTCTGGTGGTATAAATCTTAGCCGGACTTCAGCAACAAAACGATCCCAAGTCACAGGACGCCCACTCCAATACATGTTTCGTTACCACTGACGGAACCAATTTAAGGCTTCCCCTGTTAGATAATAATCACAGCCGCCAGTCTCCGTTCAACAGTCATATGATACCGATCGAAATAAACTTCGATTTGATGCAACCAACCATCAACATCAACGCCTGAAAAATTAAAATCTGTGTTTGCGGTTGAGGATAGGATCCGAAATAAGTCATCATGATCGACTCTCAATGAAAGCACCAAATGATACGAATCAAGTTGGTTGTATCGGAATAGATGAAGGAGATGAGATATCGGAAGAGATTGGGATGAGAAAATGAAGAAGACGAGATTAAGATTTACGGGGTGAAAGAGGATAGAAACTGTTTAATTCATTCTTTGCTTGCTTACTCCCTATTTTCTGTTCATTATTTATACAATTTACCTAGTATAAAGTCACATTACAATAATACCCTTGACTAGTACGTAACATATATCTTCAAAGATATCAAAATGCTATAATATCAAAAAAATAATATCAAAATGCTACGATTTTGGATGTTTTATATATAAATTCAAGTACATCAGTTGGATGTTTATGGATTATATGTGCCATTTGCAAAATTTTATGTGCCGTAAAATCAGTCTGAGGACTGTCGAGCAGGGCAGACGATCAGGACAATGTCCCAAGGGGAAAATGTCAAATAAATGGATGCAGATAAGGTAAGGGACAAAGTATGAAAGTATGTATACTGTGAACAGGTTACAGTTTCATGTTTCAAACATAGAAAATTTGGATGTAAATTCAATTTTGTTTCTCAAACTATCGCTTCCACGGGATAGTTTCTTGCACCGTTGCCTTCTGTAACATGAAAATCAGTTGATAAATTGTTTCACAATGACTTATTGAGGGGTAGTTATTAGTACAAAATGAATCTTGAATTATTACCCGATCTAATTAGAGATTGGTTCTTTCTTTATGCCCTGATTGCGGTATGACTTCTAATAAGAACTTTTAGGTTAGTTTAATATTGTATGAAAAAGATGAAAGTATTTCCAAAAATAATGATCAATTATTCCATCCATACAAGAACATTGTAAATATTTCAACAATGCAATTATCTTGAATGCACTTTCATTTAGTACTTGAGTTTCTCATGTCATCTATAAATCTTCTAATGTTGATATGAGAAGATCCTCCTTCCATGCCAGCTTTTTCCGCCTTCTTTGCGAGCTCTTTCGCTCTTTTTCTCCTCTCTTCACCTTCATCATCAACATTCATCAGTACATCCACAGCCTTCTTCACCACATCTCGCCCTACGAGCACACCGTTGTCATCCTCCTCCTTTCCGAACTCCACCATCTTCTCAACTCCAATCCTCACCCCAATTCTTAACACATCCACCAACAACACCTCGTTAAGAAACTGATCAGCAAATAAAGGCCAAGTTATCATTGGTAAACCTGCTGTAATCCCTTCCAACGAAGAATTCCATCCGCAATGCGTCAAAAACCCTCCAACAGCTCTATGTGATAGTAGTAGCACTTGAGGTGCCCAACCCCATATCACAAACCCTTTTCCTTTAACTCTCTCCTCAAACCCATCTTGCACCATTAGCTCATGCAGTTCAGTTGAACTACTGCTTCCTCCTGATCTTATAGCCCAAATAAACGGCTTTTGCGAAGCCTCCAAGCCTAGTCCCAACTCTAACATCTGAGAGGGCTTTAGATTACAAAGACTTCCAAGACAAACATATATTACACTCCCAGTCTCTTTCAGTTCTAGCCATTCCAAGCATTCGTTCACATCGAAAGAGGCGGTGTTACCTCTCCTCAGCTTGTCCGAATACTCTTTGTTGCACCTCGATGCAGGGCCGATACACCAAACTTTTTTCTCCTTCGCCTTCTCGTAATTTGCAATATATGCAGACTCCAATTCCTCAAATGTGTTTAAGATAACCCCATAAGCCGCTTTGTCATCTTCAATGAATTTTTGTTGCAACTCAATCCACTTCTCCTCTTTTCTATTACCTATCATTCCAATTACTTGTGTTCGAGTGACTCGGATATTTCCAGGCAAGCCTGGAATCTCGAAGCTCTCCTTAGAATCTTCAGGTATGGTGTCAAGTATCTTAGAGGTTTTTACACACTGAGATGCTAGAAGTGAAAAGCAGCACATCCCATGGAACAAAATCCTAGGAATACCCACTTTGCTTGCAACATTAGAAGCATAAGTGAAACACATGTCAGCAAGTAAGCAACATGGCTTAGGATGGATATTCATAAGAATAGTTTCAACCTGAGGTTGTAACAAATCTATAGCAGTGAAGAAGTTCATGATGAGAGTATTCGAAGGAAGGGAGTCGAAATTCTCACAGCCTAGAGGTAAGCCAGCTTCAACTGAAGGAAAACTAAGCTCTTCAACGCGAATGTCGAAGCATAGATCTTCATTGGCTCTCTCTAAAACTGGCCTTATTCTAGCCAAGTTTTTTGGTGTTAGGAGTAATGTAATGGTGGCACCTTGTTGTGCTAATAACTTAGCTATGTCTACCATAGGGATGGTGTGGCCTTGAGCCATGAAAGGAAGCAAAACAAAGTGAGGCTTGTCTAGCTCATGTTCAAGCTTAAGCTCAAGCATGTTGATGGCACCCATCAGAAATGGAAAAGCAAGAAAAAATGAGATGAGGTTGGACCAGAGACACTAGAATATAATGTTGGCTTGGCTAGCTAATAAGGACATTGTGCTTCTTTGGCACATATATATAGAACATTCATGCCATGACATACGTATGGTTATATGATGTTCCACATTACAGCATTTGTTTTTTGGTTTGGATGTATATGCGTGCTGATTACATAACGTGGTTAGCAAGACATGCACACTGATTGATTGGATAGTGTTGATCCGTGAGGGCATAAATACAAAAGGCAAGTAGTGTTAGAAGTAGCAAAATATGAGACTACCAGTACCATGCATGGGCCACCATTGTTTCTTCTAGATGTCTTAGAATGATCTCTTTTAGTATAAAAAAGAATGATTTCTTTTTAGCGATTGTCTAAAGCGGGGAGGCTCATGCGTGTCAAAATTACTGTACAGCAGTGCTCAGAGTCAGACCTTCTTCATTTTTTTATAAATATTTTAGTCATAAAATTTGTGGAAGAGAATGGTTCATGTGAAAAGCAGTAGGTAGATCGTAAAATAAAAATAAATCATGTCCATTAAATGACATCCAATCTTACGGTTCTAATAATTTCTAAAAATATTATTTTAAAACATTAAAAGGTATAATTGGTAATTAATCGTGAGGTATATTTTAAAGATATATCTAAATTAATTTGATTCCTTAAATATTGGTAACCGATTGAAATTACCAAAACTTAACATTTGTTTTGACTTTTTCAACTAAAGTAGAAAGTGTAATTGTCGTCTACAATTTGATAATTAAAATCTATTTTTAACATATCATTATTAAGGAAGGTTTTTTGTGTTAAATTTGAACAAATATTAAGTGTTTCATCAAATTTTTCATTATTTAATGTATTTGATTCATTAAAAGCTATTGTATGGTTCATAAATGACATTAACTTAATATATGATCCATACATTTTTTTATTAATGATTCATTAAATTAAAATATGTCCACATGTTTAATTTACATATTCATTAAAAGTCATCATACGGTTCATGAACCATATAGAGTCAATTATTGAATCATGTTACATATTTAAGAATATTTGTCATTTATTAAACCAAAACACATATTTCCCATCTGTCTCAAAATATGTATGTTGTGTATTTCTGATAAGGTAAACTGCGAAGGTAGCCATTTTTCCTTCTCGATAGTTGTTTGCTTACCTTATTTCTTTTGTCCTCTTGCGTTTTGTGCAATAGGAAAACAATAAGCAATCAATAGTGAAAATTTGAATGCATCTTTAATTGATACTGAGTGAAAAAGTAGGGATGTTTTTAAGATTCATTATTTGATATTGTATGGTTCATGGATCATGCAGTGTCGAATCACGAACCACGGTTTTCAACATTATAACTTATTATTTAATACCTTACGGTTCATGCATTATGCGACATCGAATAATGAATCTTTTTTCCAACAGTATAATTCAATGTTAGAACAACAATTTTAATGGTATGATTAAATATGGTTCACAAACTATCCGAATTGTTGATACAACAACCACGGAAACAATCTTTTGCAATATAACTCACTGTATTGTTTTTAAAACTCTCTTACACCATGCTAAATGGATGTTTAACTATGATATGTATATTTAGTCTATACAAACTTTGTAAAAAGTGAACTATCGTATCAAAAATTAGTTTGCAACAAACGAGATATTATAAGAACTCGGCGAGCTTCGGACCGGAACCAAGTCGATTTAGGATTTTATTAACCTGATAATTACGAGTTGTTGGAGCGTATCTAAGCCGGTTTCGGAACTTATGCAAGATTCGGAGTCGTCAATGGTGTTATAGAATGGAATCAATTTCATGATTTGAATTTTCATGCAGTTTGAAAAATTTAATGGTCATTCTATCCCTGATTTCATGGAAACAACTTGATTGATGTTTTTCCATGACTAATTTATCCTTGTCTACGTATTTTCACTATATTTAATTAAATTTCTGCATTTATAAATTGAGCCCAAATCTTAATCGTCCAATTACTTAAATTGGAAGGCTTAGATCTGTTTACACTTTTCTCATGAAAGTTACTTTTCACCTGATCTCTTCTCTTTGTGGAAAAGAGGCTTATTTAAGCTACTTTTGTATTAAAATTATTATTTAATGAAAAATCGAGGCTGAAAATATTTATAGGTGCACTGCAGTTGTTTCACAAAAATACTCCAAAAATTTGTCTACCAATAAATATTTGGTGAAGGGTAAAATGGTTCTTTTTAAAGTCACAAAAATACCAAAAAAAATAGGGATTTGGCACTGAGGGGTATATTTGTCCAAAATAGGTTCATACGATGTCTACGTAATTACATATTCTACAAATGACTTGTCCTTCCCAATCTTAGCCTAATAATATAAATCTATACTATATTTAAAGCCTAAACCCCTCTATTGACGGTTTTTTGTTTGAAGCCACATTTTCTTTCCCATAATACCCTTTCTAATATTCATTTAATATTACTTCAAATTTTATAAACTAATCAATAGGCACAAATAATTGTGCATGGATTTCTTGTGTAGGGTTAAGCGTAAATATATTGGACAGTTGAATTTGATAGTTTTATTTTGATTTTAATATTATTCTTGAACTTATTAGTAATCAACTGATGTTATATCTCATATATTCTCTTGAATTTTTCAATATAAATATATAGAAAATATTCAGGAATGACAGCTACAAATATGTTAAATCGTGAGATATATATGATGTCGATCATTTATTACTAAAAGTACAACAGATTATATTTCATACTAAATAAAATAGTCACACTCAATCATAAACTATCCAAACCAACTTTAATTTTAACAGTAAAATTATTTAAATCAACAAATAAGATTATATCATTCTATCTAACAAAAACTTAATATCTGGTGAAGTTAACCTTAAACATAGATGAACGTCTGTACATGTGGTAAAATGTTATTGAAGACTTTTCTCCAAGGACACTAAACAGTATGTTGACGGCCTTTATCTAACAATTACAAACTCTTGGAGTCAAAAAAGTGAAGTAGAAATAAAAGTGAGTATACTTTATATTCAAAGAAATGCACATTTGATAGCAATGTAACACATTGAAATATAGTCTAAATACTTAGGACGTTAAGATACGCGGTTACTCTTAAGACGTCACACTAGAGAATCTTCTCACCACAAATTCAAAGCAAAGATAGGAAGAGTTGTAGCAAAGTCCAATTTGTCCACATAGACCACTTTGTTTGCGGACTACGCATCATTTTATCTGACTAGTTTGCTTTCGCCTAATAAAAGAATTGCAAAATGCCCTAAGATGATACATATTATTGTTGTTAATATTGACAGCAGTACAGTAATCTGCGTACATCAAATGCATATCTAATGTACAAGAACATCTACCTAGCAACTAATACTGACCCTACTATCCAGTTTCAATATTACATTCTTCAGCATTGCATCAGATAACTACTATAAAGTAAAAACTACTCAATGGGGATGGCAGTTACCAGGGGAACTCACATGCTCATGTCAACACTTGGTTGTGTTTAGATTCAACCTATTCAGTTCCTGTGGAGGGATCAAAGGTCACTAGACTGCTCAAGACTGTTAATGATATGAAGAATGCTTGTAAATCTGACATAGATGAAGGCTTGAATTCCACCGAGTATATTCCCTTATTATAGGGTGTCAATCTGAACAATGGATCTTTTCCGTGAGCTCCAGTCTGCATTTATTAATGTTTAGTAAGCTAGAGATGCCATCATCAGAAAATAAAAAAAACAAATTGCAAATTAAAAGATAAAAGAAAGGACCTGAGACAAAAGATGAAGGCATTCTGAGGCAGGACTGACTTGGCTTTGTTCAGCAAGTTCACATTGTTCCTTGTCATCCACATTGTGAAGAATAGTTAAATTGCAGCCAATGTCCCATCCTCCACAGTCGCATGATCCTCCTGATTTCCAACGATGAATCAGCGGGGACGGGGCTCCCTTGTTTGGCATACTATGGACACCAGCTGGAAGTATGACGGTCGTACTTAATCTTTTGTAACTTCCTGTCATGTTGCTCAAACTGTCCTCCGACAAACATTCACTGAACTTCTTTAAGTACTTTTCACAGTTGTTTCCATTTTCTTTGATTCTCAAACAATCATTTGGAGTCTTTATTATAAGGGCCGCGAGTTCTCCAGTTGGCTTGACCTTCATTGTTTCCTGATCTGCTTTATTTGGTAGAAGGCCAAATAAAGTTGACTCTACTGCTGAGAAATGTTTGCCGGAGCTCACATCATCTGTCATCTCATCAGAGCTCGGAATACAAATCTTCATCTGACCAACAATGCTGTACAGATAACCACAATTCTTGCCTGTTTTACCTTGATACTTCCAGCTACTGTTTTTCGTCATTTCGTTGACAGAATAAAGAGTGAAGTTAAGGCTTGAATCCGGTTTGTCATGTGCAGGCGTATTTACCATGGTGGCCACTAGAGCTTCACTTTGTTTCTTTGCCACAAACTTAAACATGGGTAATCCGTTTTTGGCTGAACACTGGAGAAGAGCTTGAACTGTATCTTTCTTTTTCCTCTCTATTTGGGACAATTTGGAAGCAGTTTCTGAGACTTTATCCAACATTTTATGTCCTATACGTGATCCAGTATGATCATCAGCATGGGGAGACATCATTACTCCTTTTGGTTTCAATATCGGATCTATTAGTCTTCTTAAAGGGCTACTAGATCTGGCTTTTATCGGTGCTTCTGATTTGTCTTTAGATGGCACAACAGGACTGGAAGGAACACCGACACTTACCGGAAACCGTTTGGAGTTGGACAGTGTGATGAGAGGATTATCTTTGGAACTCAGACTTTTGCGCATTCGACTAAATCCATTGCTAATACGACGCAACGGGGATGGATTTCTAGAACTTTGAGTAGCTTGGTCAAGATATGTATGGTCCGAAGTGAGTGAACAGCCAACAGGAGAGTATTCCCTGTGCTCTGGAATCAGCTTCCTCCCTTGCATGTGGAAAAAATCTGATGACTCAACTTTTGAAGAGCTGCGAGAAACTTTTGGCAGAACCATGACAGTATGGACGTTTTTCACCTTCAGATCAGCATTTGGGTCTGTAGACATACGTCCATCCACTTCAGAATAATGAGGTTGAGGAGAAGATTGTAAAGGTCCTGATACATGATTTGACGAGATGTCCGGATCAGAAAGCACATCAGATGCAGTACTCCAGGTTGATTCGAAAACTTCTTCCATAGATTCTTGTGATCCTGGCAAAAGATAATCTCCTGAGGGACTTGAGTACGAATCTCTATTTAGAAGCACAATGATATTCTCATTCTTTTGAGGGCAGACTTGGTAGTTGAGCTTAGAACTGGAATTCATCAGCATTTCTACTTTATTCTCAATCTTCTGATCAGAGATGGTTGATTTTTTTGGCATACCGGGGCTCTCGACAGATCGCATGCTTGATATTGTTTTCTTGATTTCCGAATACAGTTCAGTTTCTGAAAGATTATTGGCGCTTGACTTATGCAGCATATCCAAAACTTTCTTAGTTTCATAAACTCTTGCAGGGTTTGAATTGGCGTGAAGTTTATCATCTTTCAAGCTTAAGCTTGAAATCTCTTTAGCCTCTTCCCTTTCAGAACGCCGATGAGAGTAGTTTCCACTGCTTGATCTTTCTGCACTTGGCGGATTTGTTGGACCGCTTGAAATTGGTTTCTGAGGGGTTAAGAGGCAGACTATTCTTTCTTTTTTCGGTTCTCCAGGCACAAAGCCAACTGTTGAAGTTATCGATGCTCTCTGCTTAGCTGAAGGAGCATAAGATTCATAGTAGAGTTTGCTGGCGAGACTAGACCAGGATTTGTTGTTTGCAGATGAAGTTCCATGGCTTCCTGTCTCAACCACACCCACCTGGTTATGCTTCCACTTCCATTTATCAATATGGTCCCAGTTCAAAACTCCGACATTTAAAGCTTTGTCCTTAAGGGTTCCTCCTTTATTTGACTGCCCATGATAGCCCGGAGGACGAGATATGCACTTGTAATGTTCCCTAACATCCAATCCCTTACTCACTACTGAATGTGGGTGAATATTTCGCAATGTCTTTGTGTCATCAGAAGACCGATTCGCAATGACTCGCGTCTCAATATGGGATAAACCAGAGTATTGCTCGTAGTTTTGTTCCTTCACTTTCTTACTATCTTGGAACTTTAGCCTTCGTTGTGTCGGAGGATTCAAAGACACGCCTTCCATCCCTTTGACAGCTGGGACCCTTAAATGATCTATATAGATGTACAATTACTAGAAAACTCTGTGTCAGACTGCAAAACACTGATGCTTGTCACTCTTAGTTTCATGCACACATGAACTACCATTAGTTACTGACTTCCCTACCCTGGATAAATAACCAAACAGCCAGATTAATATACATAGAGGCGTCCATGTTTAGTCTCAGCTATGGCATGGTAAAGATTAACAATAACCGGCAATTGAAAGCCATTATCAACTAGTAAAAAGTGAAACTGGTTCTCTATTATCAGTATCATAATCATCCTAGAAGAAGATATCAAATGATGTATACAATCAGCAAAAATGAACAAGCAAAAACAACACAGCCATCCAAGTCAGATTCACAAACCCTAAGTTACATAATAATCAAATCAAAACACAGATCCATAACCTAACCACAAGTTAAATCAACCCTCACATACTTCGAAACACAAATGCACAAGTCGGAATCAAAACGCACAAGTTGCAACAGAGAAAACACTGAAGTAGAATCCACGCAAGACGCAACCGACAATCGATTAGAAAATGCAATAAAGAAAAGAACAGAACCAAAGAGACGCATACCGACGGAGAATGTCCTGAGATGTGATTGACGGCAGAGAAGCGACGCGGAAGCGGAGGCTGGTGGCTGTCGGCAAGAGAGAAAAGAAAGCACGAGTCTTCTAGAGTTTGTTCAGGAAGAGGAAAACGCAAGAAGAAAAGTGTGAGTTGGAGTTGATGAAGAAAACGGAAAACGAGGAAAAGGTGCGCGCAGGCAGTAGAAGTGAGCGAAGCGTGAATCAGCAGAAGCAGCAGATGAGTAGCAGCAGGGGCAGGCAGCTGATGATGAGGAAGGAGGTTGAGGTTATATTCGTCATTTTCACTTTTTTATTATTTTTGGGTATTTCCTGGGGACTAAGCAGTGTTGTGAAACCCGACCCGGTAGTCGACCCGGTTATGTCACTGGGTCAATGGGTCAGAGGGTCAACCCGGGTCGACCCTGGGGTCAATGCTTATATCAAATATAGAATATTAAATATATATACAAATTCAATAATATATTTATCAATTTTAATTCTCATAAAGTGTTAAGTAAATAAATTCAAAAGTATATTTATCACCTTTAATTCTCATAATATGTTAAGTAAATGAATTAGATACCTAAAATAGAGGGGCACCTAAAACTTCAAATAGAAATGGCATATTGGCATGGCATGGTTTTGTTTAAAGAACACATAGCTATAAGTTTACACACTGCAGGACATGGCTACAGTATCTAAGAATAATAATTTCAACCTATCTAATTGTTCTCAAACATCATATGTTGTGATAAAGGTTGTGTGTAGCTCTCATAAGCATAGATTTCACCACTTCCTCAGTGTCACGTGGCTAGACTTGTCATTCATGCAATGCTCAACCAAATTAAAACTTCAACACACTAATGAAAAAAACGTCAACTGATGCCTCAAACCTACGATATAAAATTATATTCCAATCATACGACATCATTAAAATCCGATAAAATAATCTGACCATTTCTTACTCACTGAACACCAAAACTTAATTTTAATCCAGATCCCACTCTCAACAATACAGCTCAATGCTAATTAATTCGCTTCCGCGGACCCTTAATGATTATTTCCGCGGACCCTTAAGATTTAAATTAATTCTTAAGGGTCCGCGAAAATAATCATTAAGAGTCCGCGGATTATGATCCCACATCGCTTAATCCTAAACGAATCAATAGAGAAAGCTGAATAAAAAAGCCAATGCATTCACTCAAAATTGCACGCCTCTCATGGTCAATTTGGCTGAGACGTAGCGTGGTTTATTGAGCTTAGCTTGAGCTCGAACACTTAAATTTTTTTGAGAAAAATAAGAAAAATTAATTGGGTCAAGGGTTGAACCGATCGGGTTTTGGTTGAACCGACCGGGTTAAGGGTTGAACCGACCGGGTTGATTGGGTCAACCCGGGTCAATAGCATTTCTGGGTCAATAAGAAACCCGACCCGATTAGGTGCCCGGGTCCCGGGTCAACCGGGTCAACCCGCCGGGTCGGGTCGGGTTTAATAACACTGACTAAGCTTCACTACACTACAAAATGAACCCACCCACCCATCTTGTCTTATTATTAACATGTCTCTATAAGGAAATTTTATTATTTCTTTTTTAAAAAATAAATAAGGATAGATACGTAGTCACTTTTTTAAAACTTGAAGGTTTGTTTTTGGATTATTTCTGGTCTCCAGTAGGATATAGTAACCATGTAGGAGAGTTAGAGTGGTGCTAGCCTGCTAGGTGCATAAAATTTCTATTTTCACAATAGAGTGGTGCTCTGTTGGTTAAGGGATCTGACAAAGAAACCTCAGGGTTAGGGTTCGAATTTTGGCTTCTACTCATTTCTTTCCCGTAAGAGGAAACTTTCTCAATTGTGCTCAATTGTAATATCTTGTACTCAATTGTAAACTCACCCTTAAAAAAAATGAAAATCAATTGATAAAATTTCTCACATTAAAAAATTGAGTTTTAAAAAATTTGAATCAAGACCTATAATTCGATTTATCGAGACAGTAAAGAAAATTAGATTTTATTTGATAATTTGGATTCTCTATATGCATCAAGGACTAAGAATTACTTGGAAATTTTATACCATCATAAAAATTGGGTCAAAATTTATATTTTATTGTTAAGAAGGCTAATTAGTCAAATACCCGTGAATTATATGTTTAGTCTTCATCAGGTGTTTAGTTTTGAGACAAAGAATTTTAAGATTTTGAATTTATCTCACATTTTTAGATTTGGAAAACTTTGCAATGTCATTTCCTTTATAAGGTTTTTTACTCTATATGTAATCTTTATCTTTTAATCAATAAATTCAAATTGAGTTATCTCAAACAGAGGGTGGATTCCTTTTATTTTTCCTTGAGGCTTCTGCAGCATAACATTTGGTAAGAATTATGAGTAATCGATCATTGGTGTGTAACGAATTCTACTTAGACATTTTTATCCCTTAATGCCAAACGTTCAGTGTTCGTGGTTAAGTACTTTAGGATTGTCTGAAGACAATTTGATAAATACTCCCTCCGTCTCATTATGAGTGTCTCATTTCCTTTTTGGATGTCCCAGAATGATCTTCTCATTTCCTAAAATAGAAACTTTTTTACCTATACATTTACACTCTCTTTTATATTTTTTACCCACTCATTCTCTTTCTTACTTTTTATCTCACATTTTTTAATTTTCTTAAAAACCGTGAAAATTCTCAAATGGATCACTCAAATTAGGACGGAGGGAATATGTTATACTAGCACTGATACTACTATATGCACCTAGCAGCACTCTATTTTTATTAAATATTGCAATTGTAGCAATGTGAATGCAATTATATAAAAACCAGCTGGACCTACGATACGTCAGCGCGACGACTCTTGACATGAGGTGCGAAAAAGCTGTGCCTGATTGATTTGGATTTCATCTCATTTCGGCATTATTGTTGCGGAGAACGTGGGCCGTACTATATACAAGGCCGTTGATTCGTCTGTTGCCGCGTCATTTTTCCATCTAGCTGGCTCCAAAACACAAAATCTCAACAACCAATTTTTTTAAAGAAAAGTTTCTAAAGCATATAACAATAAGAAAGTCTCCTTTTAAAACAAATTTCAATAGCATCAAAATTAAAATTTCAAGTTGGAATGTCAAATGCCTAAATGGATACTTGATACTGTATTATACTATACATTATCTTGATAATTGATTTCCATCAAATATTGTTTGTAGTTTTTACATATTAGTGTTAAATTAATGATCTAATTCAGTCGCAACCATCAAAATTCACAAAATCAACAATCTTCATTATGTCTTACAATTTTAAAAATTGAACCTAGCAAAATTAACATGTTTATCTATCTAGATTTAAACATAATTATATTTACAAAGTTGAAATGCATTGTCATTAAATGAAAAGTGTAAAAATCAAATAAAGAAATGAATAGGATAAAATTATAGTGGGAAGGATATGATTGAGATGTATGACTGGAGACCTAACTAACTTAGATGTAGATGCAGACAGGAGGAAAAGGAAACGCACTTCCTCGATTTTAGGGTGTCCATGGGCCGGGCCTCACCCTAATATAGGTTTACTACAAAACATCATATTATAATGGTGGTTTACTGTAATTATCCCAAAAATTATAGTGGAAAGGATATGATTGAGATGTATGATTGGAGACCTAACTAACTTAGATGTAGATGCAGACAGGAGGAAAAGGAACGCACTTCCTCGATTTCACCATTTTAAGATGATCCATTATTTTCTAGGAATACATCCAAATTAGTAAGCTGTCGTGCCAGTAAAGAATCACAACTGATTGTATCTTCTTTGTTGATTTGCTCACTGTTCAAGCAAGTTTTATTCCTCAATTTATTGTACATATTGGAAAATTTTGAACGAGTTTCAATTGTGTTTTTCGGCCCTAAAATAATCGTAGTATAAATAAAAAATATGATTTGGTGTTTTAGGAGAATGGTTCAAAAATGATAAATGTATATTTGTAATAGTGTGAGACAAAATTTCGATCATTAATTTAACAATAATCTGACCATAGATATTTAAATTCGAAAATAATAATTAACTCCAACCGCATTTCATATACAGTTAGATTTGTATGTGTCGAAAATGAAACTGCAGCTTTACAATAAATGATCCCCTAAAATATTTGATTCACATTGCTTGGTACCTGGATGGCGTCTTATACATTTAATTCAAGTTCAGTATGGAATCTACCCAATTCAATATGAAAGCACAACCTGTCAGAGTACGCAAGTTTCACATTTGTTACAAGATATGGACTGGACATGTGGAATATAAGTTTTATAAAGAGTCTGCTTGGCTTGCTTAACTGATGCCTGCTGATTTTGACTTCAAGCTTCCACTACGTAGACGCATTGTTTTGAAACTTACACACTTCCTCCATTTATGCTTGCAAGTTCCTTTTCATTTTGCGTCCACAAAAAAAGTTATTCTAACTAGGGTCACATTTTACTAATACATGTTGCAAATTTTTGTGATTTTGTAACTTGCATTTTGATGTTAACAAATATGAATCCTTGATTAGTAAAACATAACAGAGATGTCGTTGGGTAGGACATCGTTCATAAATTGCAAGCATACACCGAACCAATCTCAATTTGACCAAAAAGTCAACTTACAAATATGGTTTATGATGTAATATATACTTTACAAGGAAATGTATCATGTAGATCCATCTAATTTGGTGGACTCGTGAACTCCTTAATTGCATCCGTTGTTTGCATTTTTTGGATGCACCAGATTGTGTCAACGCATTAATGAAACATGTGAGTTGCACGTGTTTTGCACGTGATCCACTCGTGATGCATTCAAAAAATGCAATCAACGGATACAAGAGGGGGTTCACGAGTTCACCAAATTAGATGGATCCATGAGATACAAGCTCTACTTTACAATTATCCGGACAACTTGTAAGATGATTTCTTTATTATTCAACAAATGTATGGTAGCTGTAACAACAATGTCCCACTCTTACTTCCACAGCCTGGCCTTCAAATATTTTTTGTAAAGCCTCACTTTTGCCATGTGCTCCAGAAAGAAGAATGTTTCTTTTTCTCTGTTTTTAAAAGGGAACATGATCTCCCAAATGAAATATATTTCCGGACAGCGATGACGAAGTGTGTTTTCAGCATGTTACCACAGATATTGCAACTGATTTGCTCATGAAGGAAGCACAAAGTATAAAACAAGACAGTGGCAATACAAATGGGGTAGAAAGATTGAAATTCGAGAAGAAAAGAATATGGTGCAGTACTTAAATTGGGCTGAGGCTTTGGCATCTGCGTCGGCGATTATGCTGTTGATGGTTATGGTTTGCTTCTGCCTCAGTACAACTCATCATCTTCATGATGATGATAAAAGTAGCAGTGGAGGAGGATGCGCTTGCGACGGAGGCTATGCCGGGGTTTGACATAACCCCTTTAATACATTGCTCTACAGATATTCTTGCCTTGTGCTAGTTGCAGTTTTTAGATAGGAATATTTTTACATACAAATAGTTATACATTTAGCAGCTTGTAATAGTTCAACTTCAAAGTGATTTTATTAGAGCAAAATTGATCAACTGTTAATGGCAACACTTAATTCTTGGTGACAGATGCCTTCTGATATAAACCTGAGATTTTGAAATGTGTATAATAGAGAAACTCAAATCTAGTTGTAACTTGTCCAAGAGAGGCCAGGAAGCTCAAGTTCTGAAATGATATTTTCTAAAGTCAAGTTCTGGAACCAAGCCAAAGGATTACCTTAATAATATCCAAAGATTTTCAGTAAGTAACCATGACGAACGCCGTTTCTTGGAACTTTTGGGAGCAAAAAAAATGCAAGATCATCATGTGTATTTTCCTCAATTAAAAACTTACGAAAAAAGTGAAGAAAAAATGTCATATATATAGCTCCTTTGCATTTCCTGCCTTCTCATATCTCACCATCCCATAACTCTTCGACTGTCTTGTAATGGCCATAAGTATGGTGAACAAATGATGTTCCTCGGAGAAGTCTTGCCTGTGAACTTAAAATTTTAGGCGAACGGTCTATTTCCATACAAAATAATGAAAAACTTTTTAAGTGAAACACTATTTAGTATTAAGTGAAATTCAGGGAATTTTACCTACAAACTCATGAAAGGTGGAAAAACACAACAATTTGAGTAAGAAACTTGCCTGTCCAACCTCAGAGAATTTGTCTAATAATTCCTTAGGAATCGACCAGTCAAAGACATCAAAGTTTTCCTTGATCCTTAACTCATTTGTACTCTTGGGTAGCACACTGTGACCCATTTGCAGTCCCCAACGTAGCGCAACCTGTGCAGGAGTTTTTCCCAACTTCTCTGCAACCATACTTAGGATTGGATGTTTGATAACTTCACTTTTTAGGTAAGCTGTCCCTGGAGAACCCAAAGGCGAATACCCCTACGAAAAATTAAAAAATTTAATAAAATTATGCAGCAAGCAAACAAAGACTTCTTTAGATTGGATGATGAACAGCTCACAGAGAGATGAATTCCTTTAGATTTGCAAAACTCCAACAGCTTGGTTTGCTGCCAAGAAGGATGACATTCAACCTGATTTACAGCTGGGGGAACACACGCCACTTGTAACAAGTCCCCTAGTTTTTTTGTAGAGAAGTTACTCACACCTATGGCTCGAGCCTTGCCAGAGTCATAAAGTGCTTCCATTGCTTTCCAAGTTGCAGGGATATCAGTTGGCATCAGATTTTCAGGATCAAAGCCAACTGAACCTTTCTTCATTCTGACCGGCCAATGAATCTTCACGTACAAATATTAACATAGCATATATTACACACTGACAGTGACAACATTTGTTGTAATTTGTAACATGTAAATAAGTTAAGGTAATTTTTTTACCAGGTACAAGTCGACATAATCTAGCTGGAGGTCTGCCAATGTTTGATCTAACGCCAGCGGTACATCTTCCGGAGCTTGTTCAGTGTTCCTGTTAGTCATAAAGGTACATAACATACTATAATGTAAACGTGAGAGTTTGATGAAATGCAAAGATTATGAAACAAGCTTTGTTCTTGATATGAGTGTGAAAATAAACCAGAGTTTGGAAGTGATAAACAAATCTTCACGCTTTACGACTCCTTCAGCAAACAAGTTCTTCAGAATTGTTCCAATCTGCAAAAACAAGAAAACAGTAGATACTAATATTTTTACAGCGGTTTTTCAGAAATGCTAAGCAAAAGCGTGCACTCTACTACTTGTCTGGTAGGCTACCTCTTTTTCGTTCTTGTAAACTCGAGCACAGTCAATGTGACGATACCCATGCTGCATAAAAAATACGAACAAGCTTATGTACTTAGAATTGACAAAGGTATAATTTGCATAAATGTGTCAAATCAAATTCGTATAAATTTAATGGATCATATCATAGGGAATGTATGGTCAGCTACCTTGATGGCAGTGCCGACCGCAGTGCCTACAAGGCCAGGATCGGCCTGCCAAGTGCCGAGGCCAACTGAGGGGATCTTTGCTCCGGTGTTGAGCTCAAAGCTTTTGATATCACTGATGGCCATCCTTTATTCTTAGCTATAATTTTTTGAATATGCTCATAACAAACTCAGAACAGCAATGAGATGTGTCTTTGGGTGATGTAAAGAGTGGAAATAGGATCTATCTTTTGACCTTATTATGTTCTAAATATGTACATCTGTAAATTATCAAAAATGTATGCTCATCCAGGGTCCTGAAAAAATCGGGTACTGGGCAGAAAAAAATTGGGTTTATTTTGCATTATTTTTTCTTGTTAAGACATAAATTATAATATCCTTTAAGTATGAAAATGATATTCAAATGTGATTTAATTCTAATACAGTAAATGTAAATCTATAAAGTTAAAGAGAAATTAAATCAAAATAAAAATACAACGTCAAACCCTCCTATCATATAAATCATATATGTATTAAAAGGGATGTATGATTGGACACGTGTCGTCGTGTAAGCAATTTGACCTATGTGTCATTTTTTTAGAATTTTGAATTTTTTTCCCTTTTTTCTGATTGGCTGGCTTTTTTGAATAACAATATTTAATGGGAATCACTGAAATTGGAATCAAAATATTTAACACATGTAAAATAATTCGTGTAAATATTCTGGCAGCATCATCAAATATTTAATACTATTGTCAACTATAAAAACGATTATAGTCAAATATTTCATGTAAATATTTTGGCAGCATGTGTCGAATATAGAATATTATAGATTCGGAAATATTTCATGATTATATAGAAATACGTTTCGTTAAATTCCTTTTTTCTGATTGGTTGGCTTGTATTTTCAATTAATTATATAGAACTACATTTCGTTAAATCCATCATCCCGCGCACAGCGCGGGTCAATACCTAGTTACCATTATTTTTGAAGCCACGTTTTGATTTCCTAAAATATCCCTATATCATTCCATATTACCATATTATATTTATTGAATTGTGATGCAGTTTCTAATTTAATAAATCCTTAATATGCACCAAATATTAGTAAAATAAAAAAGAGCCCAAGTGCAACTTTAATCAAATTTATATCTAAAAATAGACTGGCATTATGATCAAATATGCATATAAACAAATACCCAAAATAATTATGAACGTATAATATCTGAACATGGGGGTTTATCTTGGCTCTGCCAAGTGCCAAGTCTTTTCTTGTAGATAAATGCCAAGTCCCAATTCTTTTTTTGATAAATATTGCCGAGTCCCAAGTCTTTGCAAAACCACTTGGCTGAGATTGGGCACTCTGCTTGTGTATGGAAATGAACAAATAAAAAAATACTAATTGCATCTGACCTGCTTTGGCTCGACATTAATAATATATCCATTCTTAGGAATATGAATGTTTCATTGTGCTATGACATTAATGCACTGTAAGAATTGTACCTCTAAGACCTTTTAAGCAAGAGTTTTGAGATGATTTGTGAACTGGTCCCAAAGTTTGATCTAATGCGACACACTTTAGTTAAAGTATGTAGGGAAAAGTAAGGTGAAATTAATTTATCAACTGTGTGGTGAAAATCTGATATTTCGTCAGTGAATGAGGCAAATACTAAAAATATGCAAGCCTTTAAAATTATATTGAATATCATATTCTAATTTTTTTGATACATACACCCAAATTATAGATGCATCATACGGGCGAGGTAACCCCTTTAGTCTTTCCTCGCCCGTTTCATCCATCATTGCCCAATTTATATTATAACCAAATTACGCGACAATTACATTTTTTCACACAAACACTGCATATACACCCTGCATGACAAGTGCGTGGTTCGTTTCATTTCATTCCACGGCGAGTTGCACCATGGCATCTTGGAGACTGCCCTACGGACATTGACGACGATGAAGGCCCTCCTCTAGAACTGGAAGATGCCGAAAAGGCTTGATCGGATTGAAGTCCAAGCTGGAACTCTAAGGCTTGAAATCTACCTGAGTCTCCACGGAGCTTGATGTATGAGTAAGAGGGTGACTCATTTCCATGAACAAAGGCTCCATTTCCATTCTTGTACTGAATGATTGTCTTGTACACGAAAGGAATGAGACCCTCCATCCTTAGCAAGCTAGAGAGCAGAGAGAGAGGGGTCAGATGAAGGAAAGCGTTTTCGAGGGCTAGAGAGGGAAATGATGGGTAGAAATATTTGGAGTGTTAAGTTGTTGCTTTCGAGTGGATTGCAATATAATAGAGGGATGTATTATATTTACGATTGGTTACAAGAGAAGACTTTAGGAGTATGATTGGATGTGGCCAATATCAATTGGATGCAACATATCCAACTAAGAGAAGATTTAGAAGGCAAACTTGCACGAAGACGTTATTTGAAAGCAATATTTAACCTAGAGATGGATATCTCTAGCTATCGATTGAAGAAGATTGCTTGATGTATATCATCATGTCTTACCAAATCAATCTCATTAATCAAAAGCATTATTATGACTCTGTGTCAATTAATATCTTATTTAATTTGAATTTTGAAGCTGTCGCGTTCATCTTTAATATTTTTATTTGAAGCTGTCGCTACCCTGTTCTGTGACCATTTAACTTGTATAGTTTGATTGTGTAATCCATCAAGGAGTTTCTAGTTTATAGAAAGTAAACCTCAATGCTTACGGATTATATTATCACGTTGAGGGTAGACACTGTGACGTAGGTATTTTTTGACAAAAATTAAATTTATGCTAAGTTCAAGATAGATGCTAAACAAATGCTATGTACATTTACTTCCTCTTTTTTGACATATAATTTGACAATAGCGTAACTGAGTTTTACCTTAATTTGGCTTATGCTGTCATATTCCCATTTCTACGACATGTTCGCTTGATCTGAACTGAATAGCTTACTCTCCCAATATCAATATTTATTCTGTTTGATACTATATAGTCCCTGTCACAGACTTCTGTGAGGCAAAACTAGAATAAAAAATGATCCATCTTCAAATTAATATAGACTGACTTAGTCAAATAAGATACAACTTCCAATCAAATCAATGAAAGAGCTAATTGATTTGTCACCGATGCAATCAACTTTGTTGTAATTAGTTAATCATTTTGCCGCATAACGTTCAACAAACACACTAATTATACAAAATGTGCCCGTCATCCACCGATGCAGTACACAGACTCTTGACTCAAGCTCATTCTAATTTTTTTAAGTCAAGACAAGAAACCTTAAGGGAAGCAAAGCTTGACAAGAGATTCAATAAAAGGCATAAACATGTCCATAATTTTGCAGATGCACAAAATTTATTCTCTAACTGATCTACTTAGTGATTACAATACATGCTAACTTTCACACATAATAAAGAATGAAGTTGTACACGATTAAGTACGAATGCATTTTTATTATTTTTTTGTACAAAGAGGAAGTTTTCAGTCATTTCTTGTACCTGTTTCATAATAATGCCTAAAAGAACGTTTTTTTCCCACCGTGGTCTATTTTTCCACCCTCTTTAAACGTTAAAAACTTCACGCTTAAAAATTTGATTGTGTACAGATTGACGTAAGTGTACATGAGAGAAAACAACTACGAGTAAGCATAGTAAGAGCACTATGACCTTCTAGAATTAAAGAAATTTAAATTCTATAGTAGTTTTCAACCGCTGCCTTCTGGTGAAGTCATAGAAGGTCAAGTCCAAACAGGTCAAAATAATACATTATCGAGTATCGACATGACGACATTACAATGGTTTTCGCAAAAACATATTATTATACACGCTGTTCTTAATAGTATGAACCTTTTTAGTAGACTCTTTTGTCATTTTTTAACATTGCCGTACTTACATTATTTCTACACATTGTTATTATGTACTCTCATTCTTTGATTACTACAATTTTTGTGTATAAAAGAAGATTAAAAGGGGGCAAAATGAGTATTTTCAGAACTTCTATAAACATCGTGCTTAAATTTATTACAATCAAATGTATAATTTTAAAACTCGATCTTTTTATAATCTTCCTAAAAGTTTGAAAATCAAAGGATTCTCGTAATCGTAACCACAATTTACTGCATAAAAATACATATTTAATTTTAAAACCACGTGAAAGTAGTTTTCACTAATTTTCTATAAATATGATATATTCCGTTTATTGTAACACACACAAACAAACAAACATGAAGACTAACACTTCCGTATTCCTCATTTTGTGCTTTTGTGGCCTCTTCACGTGAAGTCGTCAAATTTCTTATTCATTTAATATGAAAGTTAACGAGTTTGATTAAACGATGTGATAAACATGCGTGTTTTATTTTTATATTTCACGACTAAACGATTTTTTTTATTGTTGAAGCTGTGTGGGCTAATGAATTTAATGGTATTGGAACTAAATGAGTTATACGACTTACCTAACAATGAAGTCAGTGAACTAAAGGAAACTAGCGACAACACAGATGGATGTTTAAAGAAAGTCACAATCGGCGTATGCAGTGCAACACGTTGCAGTAAAAAGTGCGCAAGTAATGAACTCATTGATGGCGCTTGCATGAAAGTTGGATCTGACATTTTAAAGAAATGTTATTGTAAGAAGCCTGGTTGTGGAGAATCATCCACTGGTTCTGATGTTCCTTCGTTCAAAGCTCCCCTTGAATCCCCTTCAGACTTTCACTTCACCTAATGAAAAATACAGCCTCACTCCACCCGCGACAAATATTCCGAACTCACTCCACCCGTTGACAATTATTCAAACCTTTCTCCGCCTGACATGCCATTAGACTTATCGCCACCCGTAGACCCTCTTTTTTATGAAGATCTCAATTAAATACACCTAAACAATAAAGTCATATATAATGAATTATCATACATAATATTTAATTTATTTTATGTATTCATATTACTCGCTTAATAGTTGAGTTTGAAATTTCAAATAAAATTCCTGTAACGAAAGAAATAATTTCTCTTTTTTATTTTGTTAAGAGCCATAAATAAAAAGCGATAATAAGAAATAATTGTATGAATTCACTTCTAAGAGGGCCAATAACTATTTGCAGGACGTTCGGGTACAATCTCAATCGTTTTTTTTTATTCATGGTGAGATGTTTCATTAGAAAAGATATTACAAAACATGCGAATGAAGCATAACCGAAGGGATAAATCCTAAGATAATTCTATGTCGAGAAAGTCTCATAAAAGACGGTTGAAGAGCAGGCCAAGATCGGCGCCATCCTAACGCACTCACCAAAGTCCAAGCACTACCGGACTCAAGACAACGCACCACAGCAGCTAGGACGTAATAAGCCGAGAGGTCATCAAGACCCAGCAATTAGAGAAACACAGGCAGGGGACCCCAATAACAAGACCCAGGCTAGGGACCGAAGCAATAGGGCCCTGGGAGGGGACACAACCAACAGGGTCCAAGTAAGGGACACAAGCCACAAGGCCCAGCCCAGCAGGCCCATTCGCACCAAAGCCCAGACGCAGGAACCCTAGCGCTCGCCAGTCGTCTATCCTTCGCGCCGCTCACCCACCCACCGCTCGCCAGCCACCGTGCCGCACGACCACCACCGCTCACCCGATGCCGCGCCCAACCGTTGATTAATAACAAGACGCAGGTACAATCTCAATCGTTGATTAATAACAATCTAACGGTTGAGATTTAAGGTAGATGACTGTCAAAACCAACCTCCTTGTGTTTTTCGCAAGCCCAACCGCTTTATTAAATTAAAATTCACCTTTAATCTTAAACGTTAATTAATCAACATCAATTGATCATATTCTAATCCTACTTTTCCACATATATAACATGTCCCACATGATCTTAATGTAACTATGTATTTGAATATAAAATTTAGAAAAAAAATATCAAAAAGAAGAAGTGTGATTTTCATATAATTGAGGGTAAAAATTTGTGAATTACAATCTCCTTAACCATCAAAAACACCTTTTTTTATTTTTGAAAATCAATAAAATATATTGTTTAGCTTGAATTGTCTTTAAGCAGTCAAAAAAGTAATATTAAGTTGTAAATAATTGAACCAAATATATTGCTGGCGTCGTAGCTTTGAGAGACTACTCGCCCTACCATAAAATGATTATTAATGAAGGACCAGAGTTAGCACAAACATAACTTTTGTGTTTATTAAATTTATTTTATTATTATTATTTTAATAAGCATTTTGTCTAAATTTTGAAATATTTTATAAATATTTTATTACTAGTAGCAACACCACTAGTTACACGTGGTTCAAATATTAATAGAATTCAATATGATGTTTGTTTGAAAGCTTTTACTACAATCGTTTTCGTAAAACAACTATTTATTTTTGCTATTCTTGATAATTAAATGTTGTTAGGCTCTATTTTTTTCCGATAGCAGTTACATTGGGTACAATTCATAGAGATTTTATGCATGATATCTATTCTAATCATTTGAAGCTCTGGTCACAACAACGTACATCCAACCCATAATCGACAAGGAAGCACGTATGTCTCCGCTCATATGAATAATGACGCGATTCAACTCCAAGTCCACGGGCTACAGTGAGAAAGACAAGCCTCCAAGAGAAAAACAAGAAGAAGGGCGAAGAGCCTCCACGCATGGGTGGAGGGGGCAAAGAGCCTCCATGCTCGAGGCAGGAGGTGGGCAACAAGCCTCCCACAAGGGAGGAGCACTTCTCACAAAATGTGAGAAATGATGCGTCCAGGGCGAGGCTAACTCGAGCGCTCCCCGTTGTTACACCAAGACCATGACCATCAGGCCACCACCCCTTCTGCTAAGGTTAGTCTCTATTTTGAGTGTCCCCTTTTATTCTTTCCATCTTAATGATTTTTTGTCATATTTTTTTATTTTATAAATTGCCTTACATTATTCCTATACATTTATTATTATGTACTCGCATTCTTTGATTACTTTACCTTTTGAGTAAAAAAAGATTAAAAGGTAACAAATTGAGTACCTTTATAACTTCTATATACGTGTGCATAAACTTATTACAATTAAGAGTAAGGATCAGGTGAAAAGCACATATTTTAGTTATAAAATACAAACAGATCTCAATCGTTAAGTAATCAGATCGGACGGCTATTGATTTGGGGGTCGAAATATAATTAAATGAAACCTTAAATACGAAATTTTGATTTCAAAAACTCAGGAAGGGTAGATTAGTCCAAAAAACCAGAAATCAGGTGGTTGAAATTGCCAAAATTCAAACGATTTTAAGATCCCTAAAATCATGGTTTTAGGTAGAATTCAGTTTCTATTCAATTTGAGCATTGCTTTTGCAAATCGACGAAACCAAAAATCTAGATCCGAGACAATTCATGAACACCCCAATTCATCATTAGCTCACTCTCGGTCGACGATTTTGAAACCCTACATTGCTTTTGGAAACCTCAAGGCGGTAACGTAGGATTCATGTATCGATTAGCTACATGTCATGTAGATTTACAAAGTCTTCTATGTTTGCAGGTCGCGACACCGCTGCAAGAATGATTCGAAGCATATTTGGGTAGAAACATGGTAAACTGCTTACTATTTCAGTGTATTAACACTCGTTTATGCATGATTCAGTATCTGACCACATAAGATTCATGAATCATATTGTAGCAAATCATGAATCATGTGTAGAATCATGTTTCATATTCTGTTACATAAATATTTTGCGAATAAATATTATCACACACTGATTATTGATTGTTTGTATATGTGTTGCAACAGAACGTAGGAGCAAGAGTAGAAGGGGGAGACAAATGTTTACTGAAAAAACGAGTTGACATCGTACCAATATCACTTATTAGAGATATAATATGGAATAATGAAATATAAGTGCATATGATTCATCATTTGTTGTTATATGATTCATCATTTGCTGTTATATGATTCATCATTTACTGTTATATGATTCATCATTTGTTTTTATATGATTCATTAATTGTTATAAATAATGTTACCAATAATATGCATGGAACCCATGATTCATTACTTGCTATGTTATGATTCATGAACCAAAGATGTAAAATGTATGGATCATACGGAAAAAAGTATTAATACGAAAACATACCCTTGTGAATACGTAAAAATGTAATAAATCTTTCGGAAAAAAATGTAAACAAAAACAGATAAGAAACTAAACTTTTCAGTTATAAGACATCTATGATTCATGATTTGCTATAATATGATTCATGAATCAAATATAGTCAAATAATGAACATACACTAAAATATTAGCATTACATAACATACAACGAGTGCAATGACTTGTATGCATGTTTGAACTATGCAAACTCGAAGAAGTTCATTTAATAAAAATCGTGTAAACAAATCTAAACAAACCGTGTATAAACAAATCTAAACATTGCATTTACGAAATATATATCTTCTAAATCTGATAAAGTGGAAATCGGTGATAATTAGACTTTCCTAATTAATTAATTAATTAATAGATTTGAATGTCGGTTACCATAAATTAAGGGATTGAATTTAATTAGTATATTTGTAAAATATATTATAAAGTATATTTCCATTATAGCCCTTTTATCATTTAGTATATTAATTAATATGATTTTATTGTAACCGTTGGATGTAATTTAATATGTGGTCTAGATTTGTTTGTATTTTATAACCAAACTACCACTTTTCATTTGATTATTCTCAACAATTAAATGTATAACTTTGAAACTCCATCTATTTATAATGTGCCTAAATATTTGGATTATATTGATCAAACCGAGGATTTTCGTAATTGTAAACAACAATTTACTACATAAAGTTACATATTTAATTTTAAAACCACGTGAAAGTAGTTTTCGCTAATTTCCTATAAATACGATATATTCCATTTATTGTAACACATACAAACAAACTAACATGAAGACTAACACTTCCGCATTCCTCATTTTCGTGCTCTTTGGGGCCTCTTCACGTGAGTCGTCAAATTTCTTATTCATTTTAATATGAAAGTTAATTACTTTGATTAAACGATGTGATAAACATGCATGTTTTATTTTTATATTTCACGACTAAACGATTTTTTTTATTGTTGAAGTTGTGTGGGCCAATGAATTTAATGGTATTGATGAACTAAATGAGTTATACGACTTACCTAACAATGAAGTCAGTGAACTAAAGGAAACTAGCGACAACACGGATGGATGTTTAAAGAAAGTCACAATCGGCGTATGCACTGCAGCACATTGCAGTAAAAAGTGCGCAAGTAATGAACTCATTGAAGGCGATTGCATGAAAGTTGGATCTGACATTTTAAAGAAATGTTATTGCAAGAAGCCTGGTTGTGGAGAATCATCCATTGGTTCTGATGTTCCTTCATTCAAAGCTCCCCTTAAATCTCCTTCAGACTTCACTTCACCTAATGAAAAATACACAAGCCTCACTCCACCTGTTGAAAATTATTCCGAACTCACTCCACCCGCTGAAAAATATTCCGAACTCTCTCCACCCCTTGACAATTATTCAAACCTTTCTTTGCCTGACATGTCTTCAGACTTATCGCCACCCATAGACCCTCTTTTTTATGAAGATCTCAATTAAATACAACTAAAACAATAAAGTGATATATAATGAATTATCAACCATAATATTTAAATTTATTTATGTATTTGTATTACTCGCTTAACGATGAGTTTGAAATTTCAATTAAAATTCCTGTAACGAAAGAAATAATTTCTCTTTTTATTTTGTTAAGAGCCATAAATAAAAAGATATCATAAGAAATAATTGTATGGATTAACTTCTTAGAGGGCCAATAACTATTCGGGGACGGTCGGATACAATCTCAATCGTTGATTATTAACAATCTAACGGTTGAGATTTAAGGTAGACGACCGACAAAACCAACTCGTATTTTTCGCAAGCCCAACCGCTTTATTTAATTAAAACTCATTTTTAATCGTACACATTAATTAATCAACATCAACATATCATATTTTATTCCTACTTTTCCACATATATAACATGTCTTGCATGATCTGAATGTAATTATATATTTTAATTCGAAATTTAGAAAAAAAATCAAAAAGAAAAGTGTGATTTTCATATAATTGAGGGTAAAAATTTGTGAAAATAAAGTGAAATACAATCTCCTTTACCATCAACTAACATCTTTTATTATTTTTGATAATCAATAAAAAACATGGTTAGTTTGAATTGTCTTAAGCAGTTAAAAACTAATATTAAGTTTTACATTGCTTGCTTCGTAGCTTTGAGTGATTACACGCCCTACCATAAAATGATTATAAATGACGGGCCAGAGTTAGCACAAACATAACTTTTGTATTTACTAAATTTATGTTGTTATTATTAACATAAAAGTATTGTTTTAAATTTTGAAATAATTTATAAATATCTTATTATTAGTGGTAACACCACTAGATATGTATGGTTTAAGATTAACAGAATTCAATATGATGATTCTTTGAAAACTTTTACTACCATGTTTTCGTAAAACATCTATTTATTTTGCCTATTCTTGGTAGTAAAATATTATTAGTCTCTATTTTGAGTCTCCTTTTATTCTTTCCATCTTAATGTTTTTTATCATTTTTTTATTTTAAAAATTGCCTTCCTTACATTATTCCTATACATTTATTATTATGTACTCGCATTATTCGATTACTTTACCTTTTGAGTAAAAAAAGATTAAAAGGTAACAAGTTGAGTACCTTTAGAACTTCTATATACATGTGCATAAATTTATTACAGTAAATGTATAACTTTGAAACTCGATATTTTTATAAACCGCCTAAATATTTGGATTATATTGATTAAACCAAGGATTTTCGTAATCGTAAACAGCAATTTACTACATAAAGTTACATATTTAATTTTAAAACCACGTGAAAATAGTTTTCACTAATTTCCTATAAATACGATATATTCCATTTATTGTAACACATACAAGCAAACAAATATGAAGACTAACACTTTTGCATTCCTCATTTTTGTGCTCTTTGTGGCCTCTTCATGTGAGTCGTCAAATTTCCTATTCATTTTAAAATGAAAGTTAACTACTTTGATTAAACGATGTGATAAACATGCATGTTTTAATTTATTTTTATATTTCGCGACTAAAATATATGTTTTTATTGTTGAAGTTGTGTGGGCCAGTGAATTTAATGGTATTGACGAATTAAATGAGTTATACGACTTACCTAACAATGAAGTTAGTGAACTAAAGGAAACTAGCGACAACACAGATGGATGTTTAAAGAAAGTCACTATTGGCGTATGCACTGCAACACACTGCAGTAAAAAGTGCGCAAGTAATGAACTCATTGAAGGCGCTTGCATGAAAGTTGGATCTGACATTTTAAAGAAATGTTATTGCAAGAAGCCTGGTTGTGTAGCATCATCCACTGGTTCTTATGTTCCTTCGTTCAAAGCTCCCCTTGAATCCCCTTCAGACTTCACTTCACTTGATGAAAAATATTCAGGCCTCACTCCACCCGTTGACAATTATTCCGAACTCACTCCACCGGCTGACAAATATTCCGAAATCACTCCACCCTGACAATTATTCAAACCTTTCTCCGCCTGACATGTCTTCAGACTTATCGCCACCCATAGACCCTCTTTATTATGAAGATCTCAATTAATTACAACTAAAATCATAAAGTCGTAGATAATGAATTATCATACATAATATTTAAATTTATTTTGTGTATTCATATTACTCGCTTAACAGTTGAGTTTTAAATTTCAAATAAAATTCCTAATAAAAGAAATAATTTCTCTTTTTTAATTTGGTAAGAGCCATAACAAGAAGAGATAATAAGAAATAATTGTATAGATTAAAGGCTAAGAGGGCCAATAACTAAGAACGGTCGGATGCAATCTCAGTCATTGGTTAATAACAATCAAACGATTAAGATTTAAGGTATATGACCGTCAAAACCAAAATCCTCGTGTTTTTCGCAAAGGCAACCGCTTTATTTAATTAAAACTGATCTTTAATTTTAAACGTTAATTAATCATCATCATTAGATCATATTTTATTCCTACCTTTTCAATATATAACATGTCTCACATGATCTTAATGTAATTATATATTTGAATTCAAAATTTAGAAAAAACATCAAAAGGAGTTTGATTTCTGTAATTGAGGATAAAATTTGTGAAAATAAAGTGAAATACAATCTCCTTTATCAGCAACTAACACCTTTTTTATTTCTTAAAATTTATAAAAAATCATGTTTAGTTGGAATTGTCCTTTAAGCAGTTAAAAAACTTATATTAAGTTTATTTACATGATGAATCGAAGATTTTGTTTGCGTCATAGCTTTGAGTGACTACTTGCCCTACCATCAAATGATTATTAAGGACGGGCCAGAGTTAGCACAAACATAACTTTTGTGTTTATTAAATTTATTTTGTTATTATTAACACAAAAATCTTTGTTTGAAATTTTGAAATAATTTTTAAATATTTCATCACTATTGGTAACACCACTAGATAGTGTGGTTCAAAGATTAACAGAATTCTAAATGATAATTGTTTGAAAACTTTTACTAAGGTGGTTTTCGTAAAAACATCTATTTATTTTGGCTATTCTTGATAGTAAGATATTGTTAGTCTCTATTTTGTGAGTCTCCTTTATATTCTTTCCATCTTAATGACTTTTTTGTCATATTTTATATTCTAAAATTTGCCTTCATTACATTATTCCTATACATTTATTATTATGCACTAGCATTCTTTGATTAATTTACCTTTTAAGTAAAAAAGATTAAAAGATAACAAATTGAGTACCTTCTTAACTTCTATTTACATGTGCATAAACTTATTACACTCAAATGTATAACTTTGAAACTCATTTTTTATAATCTGCCTAAAAGTTTGGATTATACTGATTAAAGAAAGGATTTTTGTAATCGTAAACAACAATTTACAATATAAAGTCACATATTTAATTTTAAAATCACGTGAAAGTAGTTTTCACTAATTTCCTATAAATACTATACATTCCATTGACTGTAACACATACAAACAAACAAACATGAAGACTAACACTTCCGCATTCCTCATTTTTATGCTCTTTGTAGCCTCTTCACGTGAGTCGTCAAATTTCTTATTCATTTTAATATGAAAATTGACTACTTTGATTAAACGATGTGATAAACATGCATGTTTTATTTTTATATTTCACGACTAAACGATTTTTTTGTTGTTGAAGTTGTGTGGGCTAATGAATTTAATGGTATTGACGAACTAAATGAGTTATACGACTTACCTAACAATGAAGTTAGTGAACTAAAGGAAACTAGCGACAACGCGGATGGATGTTTAAAGAAAGTCACAATCGGCGTATGCACTGCAACACATTGCAGTAAAAAGTGCGCAAGTAATGAACTCATTGAAGGCGCTTGCATGAAAGTTGGATCTGACATTTTAAAGAAATGTTATTGCAAGAAGCCTGGTTGTGGAGAATCTTCCATTGGTCCTGATGTTCCTTCGTTCAAAGGTCCCCTTGAGTCCCCTTCAGACTTCACTTCACCTAATGATAAATATTCAGGCCTTACTCCACCCCTTGAAAATTATTCCGAACTCACTCCACCAGCTGACAAATATTCCGAACTCACTCCACCCGTTGACAATTATTCAAACCTTTCTCCGCCTGATATGTCTTCAGACTTATCGCCACCCGTAGACCCTCTTTATTACGAAGATCTCAATTAAATATACCTAAAAATAAAGTCATAAAAAATGAAATACAGGAAAAGGTTCTAGGGAGACAACTAAAGTTTTGTAAGACGGAGGGACAACATCTCAACCGTTGATTAACTGTTGTGTTTAAAATTTTAAAATAAAATTTATGTAACGAAACGAATAATTTCTCCTTTTTTATTTTGTTAAGAGCCATAAATAAAAAGAGTTAATAAGAAATTATTATATGGATTAACTTCCAAGAGGGCCAATAACTATTCGTAGGACGCTCGGATACAATTTCAATCGTTGATTAATAACAATCTAAAAGTTGAGATTTAAGGTAGATGACTGTCAAAATCAACCCTCTTGTGTTTTTCGCAAGTCCAACCTCTTTAATTAATTAAAACTCATCTTTAATCTTAAACATTAACTAATAATGGATCAATTCCACTTTCCACAAATATAACATGTCTCACATGATTTTAATATAATTATATAATTGAATTCGAAATTTAGAAAAAATCAATAAAAAGGAGTGTGATTTTCATATGTTTGAGGGTAAAAATTTATGAAAATAAAGTGAATACAATCTCCTTTACCATCAACTAACACCTTTTTATTTCTGAAAATCAATAAAAATCATGTTTAGTATTTAAGCAGTTAAAAAACTAATATTAAGTTTTACATAATGATTCGAATATGTCTTTTAAGCAGTTAAAAAACTAATATACATTCGTTCAAAGTTCACCTTGAATCCTCTTTAGACTTCACTTAACCTATTTGTAATTATTCAGGCTTTACTCCACACATTGACAAGTATTTCGAACTTATTACACCCATTGACAATTATTCAAACTTTTCTCCGCCTGACATGTCTTTAGACTTATCGCCACCCATTGACCTTCTTTATTATGAAGATCTCGATTAAATACACCTAAAACAATAAAGTCATAGATAATGAATTATCATAAATAATATTTTAATTTATTTTATTAATATTACTCGCTTAACAGTTGAGTTTGAAATTTAAATAAAGTTCCTGTAACGAAAGAAATTATTTCTCCGTTTTATTTTGTCAAAATCAATAATTATAAGAGATTTTGATAGAAATTATATGGTTTAAGTTTAAGAGGGCAATAACCTTTCGTATGATGTTTGGATACAATCTCAATCGTTGGTTAGTGACAATCTAATGATTGAGATTTAAGATAAATAATTAGGAGAGAGAATAATTCAAGAAATTCTTATTTACCAAACGATTTTTTTCTGAATCATATGGGTTTGGTAAATTCTGGAATTTTAGAATTTGGTTAGTTATTTTTCTGTTTCGGTAAAAATAGATTGACAATTGGATTTAGTTAAAAATACTTTACTGATTTCCCTAAATTCCTGAATAAATAATTAAAATAATTAAATTTATGATACTTTCAAGTGAGTTGAGATCTAGGGAGATATGTATATTTTGTAAAATAGAAGGACATAATCTCAACCGTTGATTTGATTAAATCGACGATTGAGATTAAAGTTGTTTTTAATTAATTTTGCGGTTGAATTTGTAAAAAAACACGGGTGGTTGGGGATCGACGGTTAGCAATATCATCCGTTGGATTTTTGGTTTGTTCGGTAAAATCAGGTCAGGATTTCCGAATGCACAACCATATATATATATCGGTCAAATCCAACCTATCCATGTTTTTCGCAACAACTTAATTTATTTAAATTTCAATTGTATTTAAACATTGATTAATCAACACCAATGATCATATAACATATCTCACATGATCTTGATCTAATTATATATATGAACTGAAAATTTGGAAAAAAATTAGCAAAATGAGAGAGTGTGATTTTCTTATAATTAGCAAAATATCGGTAAAAAATTGTGAAAATAACGTTAAGTTTGAATAATCTTTAAGCCATTAAAAACTAATACCCATTTCTCTTTTATAATGAATTGAATACATTGCTTGTGTCGCAGGTCTGAGTTGACTATTAGCCCTACCATAAATAGATCTTTAATGATTAACAAATACGACCGCAAACATAATTTAATGGATTAAATATAACTATCAATCGTTAGCGTTTTTTATAAATCCAACCGTCTGTTTAATAAAAACCAACTTTAATTTCAATTATTGGATTATTAAAATCAATAGATAAAATTAAGTCTTTCTGTGTCACAAATATTTAATATTTCTCTTTAGTTCAATAATCCTGATGAATCAATCAAGTTAATCCAATTCTAACTACCATAAATAATTAAATTAGGAAAATTGGAAAATTATCCTAAAGAGGAGTAAGTTAAACCCCACATGTCCACATCCTCAATTGTACTTAATTAATAAAATAGGTTTAAGAGAAGGAATTTGTAGGATGGGTCAATGACAGGTGTCATTTAACAAGATTAATATTAGATTAATTAAATAGAGGATTAAGTTCAAAGGATTAAGTTCAAAAAAAGATGATATGTTTTGTAAAATTGGAGGACCTAATCCCAATTGTTGATTTGATTAATCTGACGTTAGAGATTAAAATTAAATTTTAATTAAATATGGTGGTTGGATTTGAGAAAGACGGCGCTGTGATAGACGGTTATCAATATCAACCTTTAGATGAATAAAAATCAACGGTTGAGATACTGTCTTTCCATGTCAAAAAACTTGAGTGTCCTCCTCAAACTTAATTCATCAAACAGATAATAATAACGATAAAATAGTACTTCATAGATCTATTCAATTTATGATAAAGACGGAATTACCTAGTTTTAATCATTCAATTATTTTTTTGTATGAGAATTGTTAGCATTTTATTGTAAGTTTCAAAATCGAAACGGAATAAAATGAATAGGATTTCAGTCAAATCAGCGTTATTAAGCATAATTGAATTGAATAAAGTATCTGAATTCATTGATGAACGAAATAATGTGTTGAATAAAATCCTGAAATGGTGGGTTTAGGCTATTCGGATGTTTCTATTCAACTAACTTGTGAGACTTAAGTAAGCTCCTCGAGACCTTGCCTCGGGTGTAGTTCACTCATGAAATGAGGTCCCGATCAAGTAGGCATGATCCTCAAAGATTAGTAGTGATGATTCTATAGGGAAAGGAAGGAGATACAGCTGCTAATGGTTGATGGCAAGAACCTGTTTTGAATGTCTCTATCTTGAAAATCATTCCCTAACTACGGTGGAAGCCCCTAAGACTCTAGTTCGTCAAGGCCACTAAAATAAATCATTCGAAAGCCTTACTAACGTACTATGTATGTATGGGAGGCAAAGAAGTTGTTGAATTCTCGTTTCCATCTCCTCTGTGTCACATAAGAGAAGCAAGGAAGGCAGCCGAGTGAGCAAGGAAAAGACTCGAGTCAATCTATCTTGACGACTGGGGGACAACCATATATAAATTGATATAATTATAAAATCCATCCTTTTAGAATATTAATCATTATCTTTAAGATATCTAGGCATAGTTATTAATTTTATTTTTTTAATAGCGATTACAATGGGTACAACCACGTCTAAGATCTTATACATGAAAATCTTATTCTAACAATCTCTTCCTACACTCATCTATAATCGAATGTCCTAAACTGACCTCATAAGTCTGTACTATTTACAAGTGTGATCTAGACTGGAATTATTGCACGGGTTGTATTAGGATGTACGTCCAATCCTAACCACCTATAAAAAAGGGTAAATTGCCGAAAACCACCTATAAGTTTGGGTTTTTCTGGGAACCACCCATATCTTTAAAAATTATAAAGTCACACCCTTATGTTTATAAAATTTGTCAGAATTCACCCATATGTTTAATCTTAATTTAAATATTAATAAAAATAATAAAAAAACTTATAAAAAAACGAAAAAATACATAATTAATTAACAAAAATCATAAAAACATTTAAAAAATCAGAATATTAAATAAATATAAAATATAAAAATAAAATTGAAATGTATTCATATAAAATGTATACATATGTGAATTTATACAAAAATATGGCGTATTGCAAATTACAAAAAATTACCGGCAACCATCATTGTTCCAATAAATTTTAAAAAAAATCGTAATGTCTTTAAATGAATGTTTAAACTTTACTTTATATGCAATAAAATTTGTGTTTGTATGCTTTATATGTAAAAACTTATCAATTTTAATAGTGGAACCATAAAAATAAAAAAACTTCAAAAATTTATAAATTTGTGAGACACCATATTATACATTTAATACATACCATATAAATAAAAAGTAACTACTTCATTTAAAATTTATTTTTATATTTTATTTAATATCGTTATTTTTAAAAGTTTTTTTATGATTTTTTTAATTATATATGTATTTTTTAGCATTTTTAAAAGTATACTACTTCATTTTTCACATATGTATACATATCATATGAATACATTTCAAATTTATTTTTATATTTTATATTTATTTAATATTCTGATTTTTTAAATGTTTTTTATGATTTTTGCTAATTATTTATCTATTTTTTCGTATTTTTTCGTTTTTTTTCGTATTTTTTCGTATTTTCGTATTTTTATATGTTTTTTAT
>QZGG01001620.1:0-59611 GCA_006409495.1 Sedum album
CGGCGGTTGAATGTTTGAACTTATCTGTTGTTTTAAAGTTTTATGTTGAACAGTATTTTATTTAATCGGTGTTTTGGATTATTCAGTGGTTGGCTATATTCTGAGCGGCGTTTAACCATATGTTTACAATCGGTGCAAAATTCTTATATGCATGCATGCGTACTGCCTTCTTTACTACTTGTGCATAACGTGAGGACACGTTTTTGTTTAAGTGTGGGGGAAGTACATCTATCTTAGGAGTAGTTTAGTTTAAAATTTTCATTTTTTTAGCTTAGACTAGTTCACATGTGAAATCTCAAGAGGTAATTGTGCGCGAGAAACAGTGGCGTGCGCGACTTGCACACGTTACTCGCGCATCTGCGTAATTTGTGCATATATGACTTATTTTGATTTTTGGTTAATTTTTTCAAATTTTGTGTGTACTCTTGAGTGGAATAAAGAGGGATGTGGAGTTGATAGAAACTTCCTAGAAAAGCAGTCGACCGAACAAAGCTTAAGGAGCGGTTGTATGGTTATGAGTGGTCGTGGAGGTTGGTACTTCGCGGTCAAAGGAAAAGAGCAAGCTCAGTCCCACAAGTGCCGAAGGCGAAACCCTAATGGCATGACGAGATGGGAAAATAGACCGTCTTCGTTGAAGTTAGTAGCTCAGGAAGGGGCGCGCGGTTGCAAACGCGCGACTGATCACAAGCGAGAGCGGGGCGTGGTTCCATAGCTGCTATCCGAAGGCCATGATTGGAAACCGTTCTAGGGAAGAATTAAGATCCGGACCAGAAGAGTATTCAATTAAAAGTTAAAGCTCAAATGGCCGATACAATGAATAAAATAAATTGTGAAAACAAGTGTGTATCAACTGTCCGAAGAAACAGATAGTGAAGCGTCAAAGACGTAAGCTCAGAAACCCTAGGGACGCGAATCAATCACGTACCAGAAAAAGCGAACGCGAATAACCATACAATTGCGAGTCAAGAAAAATTCGGTGACCGGTGCTTAAAAAGAGGACTGTCTCCCTATCATCCGAATTGTAATGCATTCCACAAGAGAGGTAAAACAAAGTTTGAAGTAATTACTTAATCAGTTTAGTGTTGTATAGTCACAGTTGCGCAGGTTCCATGAATGGAGCAGAACATGTGGCGCAGTAAGTCCAATGTTCACGCGTACATTACACAATAGGTAAGGAAGCCAGATTGTTCAGGGACGATCAAGAGAAAGTCTGGGGGGTTTGATAGAGCACTTATGTATGCTATTTTAGGTCCTTTACACTGCTTAGATTCTAACATATCTAGTATAAGATTACTCTTTTGGTGTAGTTTTGTATCTCAAGTTTATTAGAAGAGTTAGAACAAAAGTGCAACAAGAAGGCTGAATCTCGGAACAAAAGACAACAAAATTGACAAGAGCCAAACACCAACGAGCGCGCGAGCAGTGTGGCGCGCGAGTATGGTTGAAGCAGAACAGAGCGAAATGATGACATCAGCAATCAGCTATCATCTGTATTTATTTTGTACGCCAGTAGTACTCACGCTTCTGTTTTCTTTCTTTTACTTGTTTAACACACACAACCTCAATCTTAGTTTGTAGATAAAAGATGACTTCTCACCGTTCCCTGTGGATTCGACCCCTGACTTACCTAGACTATTGATAGAGTGCAGTTGTACGCTACTTTAAGTCCTTTACATTGCTTTTATTCTAACATATTGTGGTATAAGATTACGCTTTTGGTGTAGTTTTGTAATTCAGGCTTAAAAAAAGAGTTAGAACGAAAGCGCAACAAGGAGCCAGTGGTACTTGCGCATCAGTTTCTCTCTTTTCTTCGTACTTTTTACTCACAACCCCAATTCTTAGTTTGTAGATTGAGAAGAGACTTCCACCGTTCCCTGTGGATTCGACCCCAGCTTGCCGATACTATACTAGTAAGGAGAGTCGGAACAAATTTGCAGCACTCAACGACGTGCTCGTCAACTATACTAAGGAGGAGAGGGACAAATTTGCAGCACTCAACGACGTGCTCGTCAGATATCATCTGCATACATCAGATGATTAATAGCCAAAGCTCTTCGCGAGGTCAAATACGGCATAAGACCACCCCCAGGTTTTCCTGCAGCTTTCAACTTACGAGACAAAATATCCATTGCTAGGATGAACAAGCTTGGAGATAGAGGGTCCCCCTGCCTTAATCCTCTATTGGATTTGAAGTGGCCAAAGGCCTTACCACGAATTTGAATGGAGTACCAACAATTGCTTATGTTCTGATATATTAAATCACACCAGCAATCATTGAAGCCCAAAGCCTTCATGACTCGAATGAGAAAAACCAAGAAATCCTATTATACGCCTTTGACATATCCGACGTAAGATCATCAGCAAGAGCAATACACTGATGGATCTGCGTTTCGATGCTGTTCCCAAGTATCGTGTTGCTCTCGGCTTCGCTCTCTGCTCCTCTTATCAGGTGGCTTATTCTTTATATTGTTCTAGCGCCAAAGGCATAGTCTTCTGGCTGGCGCGCATCATCTCAGAATGTCCTTGTATTGGTGCCTTGTTTACCCGATCATTTACCAATGGTTCCTCGGATAACCTGATTCTGTTGATGACATCTACTCTGAGTATGTGCTTCTTATCTTGTAATGTCACCATTCCTTTTCCGACATCAATGCACACTTGCGCGGTCCTCATGAATGGTCGGCCAAGCAACACAGATTCTCTTGCTTCCGTATTCGGCTTGTTCATGTCAACTACATAGAAATCTGCTAGGAACTTGAGTTCGCCGACATGAGTTAAGACATCCACTATCTTCCCCTTTGCTTCGGTCTGTGAGTTGTCTGCAAGTAGTAATGCAATGTCCGTTGGCTCTAGAGATCCCATTGACGATGCTGAATATAACGAATATGGCAGCAAGTTAACTGATGCTCCTAAGTGTAACATGCACTCGCTAACCAGGGTGTCTCCAATAAAGCACGGAATGGTAAAAGTTCCCGGATCAGCAAGTTTCTCTGGTAAATCTTGAGCTAAACATAACTTCAAGCTCGCTTGGAGATCATTCAGCATGACACCTTCCTTTTGTTCTGGCGCATCAGAGTAGGTGCTTGTGAAAACTGGTGCTACAATCAATTCTTTACTCTGTTCTTCTGCGCCATCAGTGACGCGTGTATCAACTGGCGCGCTAGTATTGTCTGGTTGTGGCGCGTCCATCTGAACCATGTTGATACTTCCTTTCGGGTTCTGAATGACCTGAGAAGGCAGATTACCATCACTAGCCTTCAGTTCATTCACAGTGGTGGCGATCTGGGTGAGCTGGTTCTCTATTAGTTTGAACCTTTTATCATTCTGCTCTTCATTCCTTCGCACTGTCTCAGCCAACTGACTAACTATTTCCTCTAATGACTTCTTGGGTGGTTGAGTATTCTAGGTTTGTCCTTCAGGGCGTCTGTGTGGTGGGTTGTAGGAAGTCACTGGTGCGTAAGGTCGTGCGCCAGTTGGTGCATTAGGTTGCGCGCGCCAGTCAGCGCGCGGTCTTTGGAAATTCTGCTCATTCTTCCAACTAAACCCATTCTCAGCCTATCCAAATCTAGGTTGTCCTTGCCTAGCCTGTCCATTATTCCATCCTCCTACTGCATTTACATCTGCGTGTTCTTCAAATAGGGAGGGGCATGCGTTTGTCAGATGGTCTGTGGCGTGATAGAATTCGCAAGTTCTGGTATCGACGCTGTGTTTTGTCATCAGTTTCTGCATCATATCCTTCAGTTCTTTGATTTCTCTAGAGACACTTGATATCTGACTTGGTCCGCAGTGTCTTCTATCAGCTTCCAAACATCCTCTGGGTACATATTCCTCACATTGCCTCCTGCGCAAGCATTCAGCAGCCTGAGTTCCATCTCAGTTAGTCCATTGAGGAAGTTCTCAATCACTACATGTTGCTGGAGTCCGTGATTGTAGCAGTTCGCTTCAAGTTCCCTGAACCGCTCGTAATACTCTGATAGTGACTCTCCATGCAACTGTTTCGGGGCAGCTAGCTCTCTACGTAGTAACGATACCTTGGCCGCGGGATAGAATTTATCCAGGAACCGTTCCTGCAACTCGGGCCACGTCCTTATCGATCCTGGCGCTAGCCCCATCAACCATTGTCGAGTTGAATCACATAATGAGAATGGGAAAGCTCTCAACTTCAGCAACTCAGGATCCTCGTTCCCATTCCTCATGTTTTGCAGATGGCCGCGAACTCTCGTACATGCTTTACTGGGTTTTCACTAGCCATACCATGGAACTTTGGTATGTAGTGAACAAGTTGCGTTCTCAGTTCGAAGTGACCATCAGGAGGTAGCACGATGCACCATGGCTGATTAACTGCCTGAGGAGCAGACATCTCTTTGATGGTGCGGCGCGCCACAGGTTGAGCAGGTACGTGCGCGACAGGTGGTTGCGCGCGTACATCCACTGTCATTTAGCTGATTATCGTTTCTGGGTAATTCAACATCCATTCTGAACTCTAAGTCTCTGCGTACTTCTCTTCTGATTGCTTCGAGTTCAGCTGGGTGTAGGCGAGCAAAGATGTTCTCGGCGTTGCGCACTGGCGCGTCTGGAGTTTCTCTTCTTCTGCCGATTACACTGTTCTCACCAAAATCTTCCATGCAAAACAAAAACAACAGCTAAATTAAACGTAACTAATTTTTTTTGGATTTTTTATTAAGAAAACGAAAAGTAAATAACAAAAAGAAAAAGAAAAGAAAACTTCTCTAGCCGTTCCCGGCAACGGCGCCAAAATTTGACGAGCACGTCGTTGAGTGCTGCAAATTTATCCCGGCTCTCCTACTAGTATAGTCTTGGTAAGCTGGGGTCGAATCCACAGGGAACGGTGAGAAATCTCCTTTTCAATCTACAATCTAAAATTGGGGTTGTGAGTAAACAATTAAAAGAAAAAAACTGTTGCGCAAGTACAACTGGCGCACACACAGACAGCAAGTATAAAAGATGTAAATAAAGATGCAAGAGATGAGCTCGGTTCAGATTCTTCACTATGAATTTCTATGTTTATCCTCGGTCACTAAGATACATGACATACTGTCCACGTAGGTTAAGGTCCTGTCACAGCTTAATAACCTACACATACATTCCGGTCAAAGTCTGTATGATATTATTATTCAACCTAGTCTAGTCAATAACGAATCCGGTCAAGGTAGCTACTGCCTATTCTAGTGTTACTCCTATCATTCACAGTCACGTACTTCTGATAGTTTAACTATAGATAATAGATTCTACAACTAAGTCTGCGGTGCAAGGCTTCGCTTAATTGTCTAACCTAATTATCATGCAATTGAGTTCGGAATAATAATACTAAACTTATCATGCAAATTAAGAACAAGACCTCAAAACATATATTCATAGATTCAAATCCAAACCGAGTTCAGTGAGTTTAGCTACTCATACTGAATGAATACATCTCAAGAATAATTATATGACAACTAAAATAACAAGACAAATCTATTTGGTGCGTCGTCAGGCTCGCGTGACAGCTTGCGCGCACGGCTAAATCGGAATTCTGCTCTGAGCCGTCTGGTCCCTTCTGCGTGCATATGTGTGATTTCCATGAAGCTTTGTATTTATAGTCTTTGCCTCCTAGGGTTTCCATGAATATTTAGGCAAGAATATCTGTAGGAAATCTTCATTATCTCTAAAAATCAGCTTAGGAAATATGTAATCCCCAAAAACCGAACTTAGAAATATTCTTTGCGCGTGATGACATCATCGCTCCTGATATCTCGCTGTCTGCTGACGTCATCGCTCCTGATATCTCGCTGTCTGCTGACGTCATCGTTCTGCTGTCTTCTGCGCGACCCACACTCGTGGCCATAGTGCTCGCGCGCTAGTGGTGTTCTGTCTTTTGTTGTCAAGTTGTTGTCTTTTGCTCTGAATTTCAGCCTTCTTGTTGCGTTTTTATTCTAACTCTTCTTTTAAACCTGAGATACAAAACTACACCAAAAGCGTAATCTTATACTGAAATATGTTAGAATATAAGCAATGTAAAGGACTTAAAGTAGCGTACAACTCTTCTCTATCAAAGACATAACGGTCCCTCAAACTATGAGTATGGAAGTCTGATGTCCCATGAGATAGGAAGAATTGTACGTGAAAAAATACCAATGCTTGCACCAAGTTTCCATGAATTGGATTTCTCAGAGTCCTGGGATGTTTTGATCTTCAATTTGGAAGTAAGTTTTTCAATTTTTCTTCTTTACTTTATAATAACAATAATATATTGTAATGTGTTTTGTGTAATTGTGTTGTCAGCCGTACTTTGTTATTGACCACACCAATGACTGGTTGTGTTATTTCATCGAAGAGAAAGCAAGTTTGCGGTTCAAAAACTGGAAGTCAGAATGTAGGAGGCATTGGCTTGATCATAAGGATAAAATTCCTTTAGAATTTCTTGGACGACCAGAACAGTGGATGTGGTTGCATAATCACTTTAGCACACCAGAAAATGAGGTGATGTCTATCGAATTTTATAATTATCAGTTACGTGTCCAATGCAGTTTTTACTATTTCATTGACTGTTTTTACGACCATGGCAGGCTATTAGTGAAAAAAGAAGAGACGCTAGAAAAGTACCTGGTCGAGCTAACCATCATTCTGGTAAAGTCCCGTTTGGCCAGCGTGCTGAGAAGTTTGCTGAATCTGAAAGCCATGCACCATTGATAGATGTATATGAGGAGGTATACTCCAAAGATCCCACTGGAGCTGCTAATGCGGTAATTGTTATCTACTGTACAGTATCTCATTTGGAAGTTGTGTGTACTGATTTGTTTGGTATTGAATATTTTGTGTCTAAATTGTTTGTTCATTCTTTGATTTGGAAATTGTGTGTACTGAATGTTGGTAACTATTATCTATCAAGTTCAATAATATACATTGTATGTTGTTGTCAGATAATTTGCAAAGTACTGTTAATATTTTCAATGCATGATTTCTGTTGTATAGCGATGTATATTGGTTATGGTTATTGGTTATGATTTATGTGGTCAGATACATTGTATGTTGTGGTTCTTTTTTCACTGTTGTAAAGCGATGTTTATTGGTTATGTTCTGTTAACATTATACAATCTGCTTTCTTATTTTTATTTAACTGTATCTATTGGTTATGTTCTTCGTAGGCAAAGATGAAGGAGAAAGTGAATGAAATGCTTGCTAACCAGGATGAAGATTCAAGTGTGGTCAATAATCCACTTGAGTTTGAAGATCAGCTTCATATTATCAAAGATGTTGTTCCCCAAAAGAAAGGAACAATCATTTCTGGTGTTGGCAGGACAGTCAGACGCCCTCCACTCCCTAGAGGAGTTTCAAGAATCCAGAAGACGAATACTGTGTTGCTGTCCAAGGTCCCTACTTTAGAGGAAAAAATCCGAATTCTGGAGGAACAACAAAGCGCTGCTAGCAATGCTTGGATGGGGCAAGTCTCACATGAAGGTTAATGTTTTGAGACTTAAACTTTTATGACTTTTTGGATCTCGTGCTCAGTGCAAGATTATGTATGTTTTGTAAGACTGCTTGAACTTTTTGTGAGCAGCAAACTATGTGAATCTTGTAACTTTTGTTGCAACAAACTCTTAAATTTCAGGGTTTATGATGTGTATTAATATCGTCTGCTATGTAAATTCATTTGGTAAACATGACATTTGCTTGTCCCATATGTGGAGTCAAGTGACTAATTAGAATGACATCACAAATTCAACTCGACAAACAATTTGTTGATGTCGAAAGTCACAAAGTAGTTTATGCGATTAACAAGTTTATAAAGCAGAAAGTCACAAAGTAGTTTATGCGACAAACAGGTTTATAAAGCAGAAAGTCACAAAGTAGTTTATGCGACTACCACAACCTGACATTTGTAGTCACAAATCATAGTAAATGCGACACCAAATTTCCTATTTTCAAGTCACGCTTCATACTTTATGTGACATACACAAATTTGTAGATTACCTTATATGACTCGTACTTATGCGACACCTTTATTTTTTTTCGCAAAAAAGGGGGTACTATAAGCGACTAACTTACTTTGAGTTAGTCATGTAAAAGTTATGCGACAGGGTTTACGCGACTTACCTTATGTGACTTACGGCAAGTCACATAAGTCATGGTGTGACTAATACCATAGTTACGCGACTCTTTAGGTAGTGTCGTGTAAGGGTGTTTTCGGGCGTAGTGATAGTAATACTAATAATTTGCTGTCAGTTGGAACTGCTAATCCATCATGTTGATACATTAGTTTGCAACACTGCTCTACTTCATCTGGCAACAGACTTACGATTATGGGTAAGTTCTGAATTTTCTCCTTTTTCCTATTTCGAATAAGATGTATGACATGTTTTACATAAGATGTAAGTTGAAACGTATACATAATCTACGGCCTGAAGTAGAGGTGTCTGCACTGTCTTAAATGCACATGCAAAACTTCCGGGTATATTAAATACGGGAATCTTTGCCAATTATTACATGCCTTAAAAGGCAGGAGCCAGAGAGATTTTGGGGAAAGATTAATTGCAACTTATGAAGATGACCGTTATGGAAATTGAAGTATCATTAATTGACAAATTAATGAAGAAGAGATTATAAAAGGAAAGCATATCAGACATGGACATTACCTCAACTGAGCAGAAAATATACCCACACCAAACACAAAGAAAATTAGAGTGATTGACGGGAGGTCAATCAGAATTACGACAGGAGGTCGTTCTGACACAGGACACGACGAGGTCGTCTTGATATAGAGAGGTGACAGGAGGTCATCCAGATCGAGACACAGACGGGAGGTCGTAAGCGGACACAGACGACGGGAGTCGATCTGAATCACGACGGGAGGTCGTAGATCTACCAACCAGACAGACGGGAGGTTTGCACGGTTAAAGAATCAGACGGGAGTTTGATTGAGTGGATCCGAGGGGAGCTCGGACACTAGCGGGGTATTGATAGGAATTGTTTCGAAGGGAGTTCGGTAACATTCTGTGTAATCAATATTTTACTAGTGAATCTTTCCACGGGATTGGGATAATCCCCCCTGACTAAGCCTTCGGGAGCCAAACAGGGTTAACAAATTTTTGTGTCTTATTTTTAACTTACAGTTCATCTTATTCACGATCACAACTCTGTGTCTCACCAGCGTGATACAGATATCTAAGCGTCTGAAACACTAGACGGTGTTTTCAATTGGTATCAGAGCCGGACACTCGACACACAGAGTGAGTAAAGATCCGAATCAGACGCTGAATCAGAAACTGCTAGAATCAGAAAAGTAAGATGAATTATCGAGAAGCACAATTCAGGCCACCAATGTTGGATGGTTCAAACTACGCCTATTGGAAAACTAGGATGATGGCATATATCAAATCTCTGGATGGCCGAGCATGGAGAAATGTGATTATCAGATGGACACCTCCACAAATTATGACTGCATCAGGAGACCTGGTACCGAAAGAGGAAGCAGCTTGGACTGCAGATGAGGACAGAGCGTCAACAGCAAATTCTAAAGCTTTGAATGCAATATTTGGGGGTGTGGAACCGAATGTATACACTTTGATCTCACAATATGTCACAGCCAAAGATGCATGGGATGCTCTGCAAACTGCATTTGAAGGGACAGACAAGGTAAAGGAGGCAAGACTAGATATGCTGAATCACCAGTTCGAAAGTTTAAAGATGGGGATGGAGAAACTATCACTGAGTTTAATGGACGAGTCATGGATATAGCAAACCAATCACACGCTCTAGGTAAACCTATCGATAATGAAACTCTGGTGAGAAAAACTTTGAGAGCTCTGCCTCAGAAGTTTGCTATGCATCGGATTGCCATTAGTCAGATGCATGACCTGAAATCTTTAAGGTTAGAAGAATTGATGGGACAGGTGAGGTCTCATGAAGTAGAGATTGAAATGATTAGACCCTCAGATAAGAAGAATCGACATGTGACACGAAATGCAGAAGCTGCAGACGCAGAATGTGAATCAGAAGGAGATGATCTGGCCATGTTGTCCAAGAGGTTCAATAGAGAGCTGAAGAAATTTGGAGACAGTCGCAGAGTTGGATCCGGATCCAGGACTAGTCAAAGGCTTGGAAAGTGGAAGTCAAATGAAGGAGAAATAAAGCAAGACAAAGGGATACGGTGTTTTGAGTGTGAAGGATACAGACACATTCAGAGGGAATGTCCTACCTTTCTTAAGAAATAGAAAATTGCTATGATCCCTAAATGGAGTGATACAGAATCAGAAGCATCTGAGAGTGGAACTGTGAACTTTTGGCACTAACAGCTGTAACAGAAAATTGGCACTAACAGCTGTAACAGAAAATCTTGATGAGGATTCTAACTCATCAGAAAGTGAAGCAGAAATCTCTGATGAGGTCATTGGGGAAAGGTTCAAACTTTTGTATATCAAGTGGAAAGACACTCTGGATGAAAACTCAAGACTCAATAAAGAGGTGGTAGTATTATCAGATCACGTAAGCTGTCTGAATCATGAGCTTCAGGAGTACAAGGACAGACTGTCTGCATCAGAAATAGAAGTGAAATGGTTTAGAAAATACACTAGCATGATGAACACAGGAACCAGCCAGCTAGATAACATACTGGAAGCACAAAAGTCGAAGAATGATCATTCAGGAATAGGATATGACTGTAAGGAAGGAAATGGTGACACAAGGTCTGTTGCTGCAAATGTAGACTACCAAGAGACAAAGATATGGTCTAATTATGATACTAAATGTGGTTACTGTAACAAACATGGCGACAATCATACTAGATGCACAGAGTTCCTGAAATTATACAGAAGGAGGAGGTCATCGGGCTGGAGACAGAATACAAATTGGAGACAACCGATAATATCTAGAAGATATTATGCTCAGAAACCTTATTCTCATAGATATAATGTAGGGAACACTTGCAGATCTCGTAACAGTCATGACACACGATATGATGCAAGATCGTCGAGATACATACAGACACAGCGTCCTGAATTCTTTCGAGCAGAGGAAACTAAGTCAAGGCCTGCTCAATATTGGAAACAGCCGACTATTATAAAACATGCCCCACTCAGAAGACGTTATATTCCTCGACGAAACTATGACTGGTATGGTGATTATCTTTGTTATGTTGCATCTAACTCGTCTCTAAATATGCAGAAAGATCAATGGTGCTTAGATAGTGCTTGCTCTGCACACATGACTGGTGAGTCAAAGTTCCTGACATAGATTGAACTGATTAAAGATAAGTATGTGACTTTCGGTGACGGAGGAAAGTGGAAAGTTATTGGTGAAGGGACTCTGTCAGTAAGAGGACTTCCCAGAATTGAGAAAGTTCTTTTAGTAGATGGACTGCAGACAAATCTTCTCAGCATTGGACAGTTTTGTGACACATACATGAATGTAAAGTTTACTCAAGACATGTGTCAACTTCGTGATAAAGAAGGAGTGTGCATCTTAGAAGGAAACAAAATGTCTAACAATTGCTATGTGCTAAAGCTGGATCAGGAACAAGCTGAGTCTACATCCCAAATATTCAAACAGAAAGAATTGACCATGTGGGATAGAGTTCTGAGTTGTACGCAGTGTAAGATATTGTGTGAGTTGAAGCAAGCGACCAAAGCATGGTGTGAATCTGAATTCAACCATAGCTATGTTCGAGGGGGAGTGGACAACATATTTTTTATCCAATCTGATAGATACCTGATGACAAAGAAGGGTGGCAGAAGATACATGAAGGATAATAGTGCTTGCATAGTGGCTTATTCAGATGAAAATTCGTATGAGAGTAGCCTGCTGACACAGAAGGCTGAAAGAAGTCGCATGAACAATCTGGTGACACAAAATGCTGAGAGAATGAAAGTGAATGATATTAGTTCTTGCATGATGGCTTACTCGGATGAGGATTCAGATGGAAACTCGGATGATACGAAGAGCAACAGATGTTTATTAGTGGAAAATAATAAGGAAGAACTAAGTCTATTTCAAAGGAGGCTAGGTCACATTCATTCCAAGACTTTGAATCAAGTACCAGCATCTACAATAGTAGAGGATCTTGTTGAAATGGTGACCCGACAACAAGGGGAATGTGCTGTATGTCATCCCTTAGACATAACCCTGGCCTTGTGAGTCCAAGCCTTGAATGGATGAACTCACACACCTTGCTACTAGCAGCCTTTGTGAAGATGTCTGCTAGTTGATGCTCACTATTTGTGTAGCTCAGCTGAATCACTCCTTGCTCTACAGCCTCTCTCACCTTGTGGCAGTCCACTTCTATATGCTTTGTTCTCTCATGAAACACTGAGTTGGATGCAATATGGATGGCCGCCTGATTGTCACAATGCATAGTGATGGGTGTGTTGATCTTGATGCCTAGGTCGTTGAGGAGAGCTTTAATCCATATCAACTCATTTGTTAGCTTTCTCATGGCTCTATACTCTGCCTCAGCGCTTGAACAAGAGATCACCTTCTGTTTTTTGCTTCTCCAAGTCACGAGATTACCTCCAATGAAGGTGCAATAACCTGTGGTTGATTTCCTATCATTCCTATCTCCTGCCCAATCTGCATCACAATAACCTACCACATCGGTGTTGCCATTCCTTCCCATCCAGATTCCTTGACCAGCCGTGCCTTTGAGGTACTTCAAAATCCTCTCTACCATGTGCCAATGGTGCATCTTTGGTGTTTGCATATGCTGGCTAACCTGATTCACGGAAAAGCATATATCAGGTCTTGTGATAGTTAAATAAATCAACTTACCAACCATCCTTCTGTACAGCTTTTCATCCTCAAAGGGCTTTTCTTCAATCTCCCCCTCACGTATGACTTTGTATCCTTCCTCAAGTGGAGTCTTTGCTGGTTTCACTCCAAGCTTTCCTACTTCACACAAAAAAGATCAAGTGTGTACTTCCTTTGTGATAAGAATAACCCCTCTTTAATATCAAAAACCGAATTGAGAAAAGTTTTAGTTTCGAGTATACCTTGTTTGTCATCTCCTGTGATGATGATATCATCAACATACACAAGGATCACAACTATACCTGATGGCGTAGTGAGGGTGAAGAGTGTATGATCAGCTTGAGATTTGTGGAATCCTCTTTTGATGAGAGTTGTGCTCAGCTTGTGGTACCACGCCCTTGGTGATTGCTTTAGACCATAGATAGCTTTCTTAAGCCTAAGAACCTTACCTGGTTTGACCATGCTTTCAAGCCCTGGTGGAGGATGCATATAGACTTCTTCTTCAAGCTCACCTTGTAGGAATGCATTCTTGACATCCATCTACCATAGATCCCATCCTTGGTTTGTAGCAACTGAGAGGATGACTCGAACTGAATGGAGCTTGGCCACAGGTGCAAAAGTGTCAAGATAGTCTTCCCCATATGTTTGAGTGAATCCTCTTGCCACTAACCTTGCCTTGTACCTCTCAATCTGTCCATCACTCTTGTATTTGATGGTGAATACCCATCTGCTGGTCACGGCCTTCTTACCTTTGGGAAGATCAGATTCATGCCAAGTTCCATTCCTCTCCATGGCTTTGGTCTCTTCTTGAATTGCAGCCATCCATTCCTTGTGGTCTTTGGCCTCTTCATAGGTCTTAGGGACTTCCCCTTCGTCCAACTTGCTGATGAAGCTTCGGTGATCCTTTGGGAACCCATCCAAAGAACAAACAGACTGAATAGGATAAGCAACAGCAGTACCATTATAAAATATCTTCCAGTTTGATGGAGACTTCCTCAGCCTAGTGCTTCTTCTTAGAGTTTGTGTTTGCTCAGCTTGAATTGATTCTGGTTCTTGATCAGCAGGTGTGTTTGTCCTTGATCAGCTTCTTCTTCATTCTCCTCTTGATCATTCTGAGTTTGATCTTCATCTTCTTCATTCACAGAATCTGAACTCTCCTGGTTCTCTTCCTGATCATGACTTGATGAGTCAACTTCTTGAGGAGTTGTGGTTGAATCTTCATCAGATTCATCATGTGCATCATCCTGTATTCCCCCTCATGATCAGGATGGGGAACACAAGGAGATGTGCTAGGGACCGAAGGTGTGGTGATGAAGTTGTCAATGATCCTTCTCAAGGCTGCAACTTTGTCTGATGGAGAGTTTGAGATATCTTTCACTTCCTCCCATCCTGCCTTGTCAAAGTAAGCTTTGGATTCCATGAACTTCACATCCCTGGATACCAAGACCTTTCTTGAAACAGGATCATAGCACTTGTATCCTTTTTGGGTGGCAGAATATCCAATGAACACAGCCCTTGTGCTTTTCTCATCCAGCTTAGTTCGAAGCTCACCTGGAACTAACACAAAACAAAGGCACCCAAAAACCTTTAGATGATTAATGGAAGGTTTGGTTTTGTTTAGTACCTCATATGGAGATATGTCATCGAGGACTTTGGTGGGAATTCTGTTGATCAAGTAGCAAGCTGTCATAACAGCATCCCCCCAAAACCTCTTAGGCATATTAGTGTGAAACATCATGGACCGTGCCACCTCCATAAGATGTCTATTCTTTCTTTCAGCCACTCCATTCTGTTGAGGTGTATAAGGGCAGCTCGTTTGGTGATCAATCCCATTCTTGGCTAGGTGTTGCTTGAATGCGTTGCTCATGTATTCTCCTCCATTATCTGTTCTAAATGTTTTGATCTTCGCATTGAAGTGGTTAGTAACATAATTCTGAAAATTAATGAAGGCATCTAGTACTCTATCCTTAGAAGGTAATAGGGTTAACCAAGTATATTTCGACTTTTCATCTATGAATGTAACAAAGTACTTATGGTTATCCCTAGATATGCAAGGGGCAGTCCATACATCCGAGTGTACTAGGTCAAAACAGTTTTCATATGATGTTTTAGAAGTTGGAAATACTGATTTGTGATGTTTACCTAATATACATGCTTCACATTCATCATGTTTAAGTTTAATATCAGGAAACAACAAGTTTAATGCCCTCGGATGAGGATGCCCCAATCTAGCATGCCAAATTTCATTATTGCATTAGATACTTCTGAATTGAAAGTAAAAGATTCATCATGCAAAGAAATATAGGAACTAGCTAAGTTGTCAAGGAAAAAGAGGCCTTCTTTGGAAACACCTTCACCTAGAAGAGCACCGGTCTTAATATCCTGAAATCGAAGCTCATTAGGACCAAACATCACCCAACAATTAAGATCAGTAGCAATTCTTTTGACAGATAAGAGGTTAGATGTAAAATCAGGCATGAAGTAAGCTTTAGAGTCCTTATTAAACAATCTAACAATACCTAATCCTTTAATAGGCACACGGTCACCATTAGCAATTTCTACATGTCCTTTTGTTGGTTGAATGTTTTTGATTAGTTTGGAGTTCGAAATCATATGATGTGAAGCACCAGAGTCGACTATACAATAATCAGATTTATTAGAAGCAAAGAGAGACATACCATTGGACTTACCCATGCTCTCCTTAAAGGCATGGAGGAGAGCATCTAGGTCTGATTTCTTCAAGTATTGATCCTCCTTAGGTCCGGTTGAGTCCTCATTAGCTTTATTGGCTTGTGGTTGCTTGAATTTGGCAGGTTTCAAGTGAGGGTGTAGAATCCAACACTTGTCTTTTAAATGGCCTCTTTTTTTGCAGTGATCACACATCAAACTCTTCCTCTCATCAACTTTGTTAACCACCTGGTTAGCCTTTTCATCCACAACTCTATGAGCCACACTTAACTCCTTCTTCCCTTCAAAAAGATAAGTGGAGCCTTGCTCCTTCTGAATTTGTGCACACACTTCTTCCAGGGAGGGGAGCTTGTCTGCCCTTAGAATGTGTTTGACAAGGTCTTTGTATGAGTGATCTAGGGTTTGCAGCAACCCAAACACCTTATCTTCTTCCCTTCTTTTGTTGAGGATTGCAGGATCAATAGTTGAGGTCTCAATGTCTCCAATTCTGCCCATAGTGTGTTGAACCTCCCAAAGTGCTTTGTGAACTCCATATTATCTTGGCTTAGGGTGTTGAGTGCCCTCTTGACCTCAAACACACGGCTCAGGTTGCTTGTGTTGCCATAAACCTTCTCAAGTGTCTCCCACAGGGCTTTGGCATTCACACAAAAAGAGTAGGCTTCAAGGATTGACACATCCAAAGAGGCTTGTAGTATGGTCATCACCAATAAGTCCTCTTGTAGCCACTTCTCTTCATCACATCTTGTGACAGGTTTCCCATCATCTCCCTTGGTAGTAATTGTGGGGGCCTTATCACCCTCAAGATGAGAACATAACCCCTTACTCCCCAAGGTAACTCTGGCCATTCTAGACCATAGAACATAATTAGGCCCCTTAAGGACCACTGGTATTGCCACAACTCGAGTATCCATGATGAGAGTTTGTGGAAAAAAAATTTGATTTTTTTATGTGCGGAAGTTGTTTAGGATCTTGCTCCTGATACCATGAAAGAATTCAGAGTATATTGAGTTTGTAGAGTGTGGAAGAATGACAAGTAAGGAAGTAAACAAAGAAAAGTTGAGAAAAGAGTATTGATTGTACTAAATAACAAGAGTACATAAGTAGGGTATTTATACAAGTCTTAGGAAACCATGTTGGCCTAGCTAAGGTTGGTTTAGGTAAGTAGATAATCAAGATTTGGTTTCTTTAGGAAACCTTGAATATCTTTAGGAAACCTTGAATATCTTTAGAAACTTACTGCCCAAGCTTGGTCCTTCATGTTTCCTTAAGTCCAACATGTACCCTACATGTTTTCCGTATTCTAACACTTAGTTTCCACCTCCACATTATGCAGAATCCCTGACCGTCTGGGAGATTGATCCATATCGAGTCAGGTACGAGATCTCTCACATTAAGTTCCACACACACCCTGGCATATTTGACATTAGTACAAGCCTTTGTGCACATATCCGTGTCCACAAAATATGCAAAAGTGGAAACAATTGCCTCAACAACAGAGGTATCATAAAGAAATAATGGAAGATTAGGGAGTCTTATCCAGGCAGTGGTAGATGTAGGTTCTTTTTTCAGATTGTAATCCGCTTCCCATTTGGATAACCTAAAGAAAGCGTGCCCTATTTTTCGGAGGGGAGAGGCAAGAGTAGTGCGGACATCCTTCTCAGAATCCAGTATTACCAATACATGCCGCCCATCAAAGATTTCGCTGATGGTGGCTCTTCCACTGATGTCCCAATGTTGCTTAAAAGCTTCCTGAATCTCAGACAAGGGTGGACGGCCAACCGTAAACTTCGCAATAAGAGAAAAGGAGAATCTCTTGGCTAGGGCTGAAATTTTTGTTGCAGTAAAAGATATCGAAGGTTTACTCTCCCTCTGGCTTACCTAACGCGTCGAGAGGTGAACAGGGGGAAATTGAGGTCTCAATTTGGGCACAGAACCAGTCGCTACCGCCGTGAAGGATGGTTTTTTCGAGGTTCTAGGGTTTCCAATACTATCAGTAGGGTCCGGGGGTTTAGGGTTTAACGGAATTGGACTGGGATGGGAGGCTGAAGCCATCGAAACTAGTGGCCGAGGAGATCGTCGAGTTTGTAGTCAGTTGTCGCCCTAGAGAATCGCTGGAATTTGAAAAGTATAAGGATTAGTAATTAATTTCAAAGTGAAGCAAAGTGCTAGTGTACTCTAAAGTTCGTATTTAGAGCCTTTACGAACATGATAAATGAGTTATTATTTATAATCTCAGAGGCATCCACCTTTATTGAATCGGTAAGAGATTATGTCAAAACTCTAGCGCATATCAAAGTTAGCAATAAACGAGAGGTGTAGGCCTAATGTGGTAAATGATCAGTTAAAATTTATTCAGGTCCAAGAATTATAGGACAGAGTTGTGTGTTTTAGGCATATATTGTCGATGACTGCTACTTGAAGCATGCATGTTATGCATGTTCATATGGCGTGCTTTGAAATTTTATATAAGTAATTCCCAAATATGGGCTCAATCGTGCTACAAGTCGTTCTGTCCACAAACCCGTGGCATTTCCCAAACTTATTTTATTAATTAATTATTTTGTTGAATACTAAATTTTACTAAATAGAAGAAATATAATTTGGATAAACATGAAATAATCCTACTATAGATTACCAAAATAAGTAATGAATTAAAGAAATTAAGTAATATTTGTGAAAATTAGGGGTAAATTTGGAAAGAAAAAGTGGTCTCAAAATAACCTTCAATAGATATCCTTGGGCTTTATATATAGTAGAGATATGCGCATTCCTTTTTCTATTATTTAGGCAATTTAGGGAAAGCATGATAAGAATAATTTTATTGCTACGTGTGTCAAAATAATTCACTGATGCATTTAATTTTTAAGATTCCTAAATAAGATAAACCGCATCGGAAAAAATTAGTGTGCCTAGCTGATCCAATTACTTACAGTTTCACAAAAATCATCAAACAAGTCGACTTTGATTTTATAATCACTACGCCAGAAATACACTTAAGTTACACTTAAAAAATAGTCGCATAAGCTCTAAGTTAGTCGTACTATCACTTATGTGACGTAATTGAAGTCGCATAAGGTAAGTCGCCTAAGATCCGTCGCGAGCCACTTACGCGACTTACACAAAACATATTAGTCGCATATTAGGATCATCATTTGTGACTTAACACAATCTTGTCGCGTAAGATATAAGTCAGATTATGCAAAGTTTTAGTGACACATGAAACATTTGTCTCTTAAAGTGGATAATGTGACTTCGAATGTTACAAAAGTTATTATTGAATAATATTATAGATCTATGTTGCAACAAAATACTTATGTTATTCATTTTCAAGTTGTAAATACAAATTCACAAGCCAAATCTTATAATATTAATCAAGTTTCAAGACCATATTAACTTAGACACAAGGTTTGCCCCATCTGAAGCGTTTCTTCCACCGCTTGCGGGTTTGCTTCAATATGCCTTGAGAGCCACCCACAACAAACTTGACCCTATTCTTCCAGCTTTATGGCACCTTGTTCAACCAAAAATCTGCACAAACGAAACAAATTTATATCAAAGTATATTTAAGAACTTGGCCACATCTTCAACATTGATCTATATCGAAAACATACTTTTTAGACTTCCTTGTTTATGAATTCTGAAGGAAGAAGTGAGTATTGAACCTGCAGAGAGAGAGCAATCGTGGAGGTGATAAAGGTTTACTTCAACAATAAATATGAAGAGTAACATAAGAAATGAAGTGGTGAAACTAAGAGACTCAATAATCATATCACAAGCTAAGGTGCAAGGGAGTTGAAGTGGTGAGATAGTGAAGTTTGTTTTTCGAGTTGGTAAATGAGTTTCCTCGAATATGAGATGTTATGTACAAAATCTTTTACATTCCGCATGAAATTCAAACTCCGCCTAAAATTTTCACATCTTATGTGACTAACTTACCTAATGTTAGTCGCAAAAGTTTTACATCCTGCTTGAAATTTTAAAATCCCGCCAGGAATTTTTACATTAATGTGACTAACTTACTCAATGTTAGTCGCAAATTTGTTATCATTTTTGGCATTGTAGATTGAACAAGTGTACATGATTTAATCTCTATGTTACACGACAACAAATACAAGTGGTGAAATTTATACAACTCACATCTACATATATAATTAACATAATCATATAGATTAAATTGTTCAAAACTTAGTACTTGTCTCCAACCATGTCTTCTTGAGCTTCTTCTAACATGTCTTCATTCACGTCTACAATATAAAGCATGACTATACGATTCAAAAACACAACAAGACTTTACCAACGTATGAATATTCATAATCAACCATCTCATGTCAAACATATATACATGAAATGCTAACAATGATGGAAATTTTGAAAGCGAAGCTATCATACACATTAAATACATTCAAAACATAGCATGAAATGAAAAAATATTATACAAACTTAACTAGTCCATAACTTTTGATTAAACACCTTAAATGATATCTCATGCAAAAATCTTGTCAAATTCATCAGAAATTGTGAAGAAGAACAAAGCATGAGATGAGACAAGTGAAAATGATCGTTTGTGAGATCTTTATCAGAGGTGTTGTATTGAATATACAGCTAAAGTTTATGTGACTTACATAACTCGATGTTAGTCATATAAGATATAAATTATTAGTAAAAAACTTTAAATGCGCCTGAAAGAAATCGTACATAAGTTATATCGTGTCAACGATGTAACAGAGCGTACGTGGTGATTTTTAAAATATACCGACGTGACAAACTTTGGGTTGTCGCTATTATAATAGTCGCATTAGAGACTTTATGTGACAAACATAGGCTTGTCGATATTATAATAGTCGCATTAGAGACTTTAGGTGACAAACATAGGCTTGTCGCATACTATTAGTCACAAAAGAAGTTTTTAGCGACATGCGACTATTTCTTATGTGATTTCTTCAATACGAGTCCCTTAAGCGTATTTCTGGCGTAGTGAATTTATATTAAGCAGTTAATTATCCCGATCTCTAGTTTTAGGAGCATGGTTTATGCCCTTCAAAGCATAAAATAATAGAATTATTTCCAAGTTATTTTTATGAATAAAAGAAGTAATATCGAAGGATCGACAAACACGGCTCAATTATGCCTTTGTTACATTTTTATATGTATTATTTATATTGCATTTTCTTCCTTAATGCTTTATCAATACTACATGTAGTTGCTTGTTTCAAAAACAAATCATAATTAAGATTAGCATGTTACTGCAGATTTCACAATATAAATCGAAATATAAATGACACATTGATATTCTTAGTTTCAGATTTTAAGAGATATTTTTGTAGAAAATGCTGTTTTCAGCTGTCCATTTATTAATCCGTTAAATCAAAGATTTTAATACATCCACAAAGTACAAAACAAATGATGGTTACTATGATGGTGTCACAGAATATTTCATGATTGGCAAAGGTGCAAATTTGAAAGCTAATCTGACTTTATCTGTAAGTAAATTCAGTAAGTTAAAATTGGACATCGATGCATCCTATCCTAAGATGTTGCTTCTTGGTGTTAGATAAAATAAATAGGAAATTACATGTATTGAAACTACTGAACAATATAATAAGAAAGAAATTTTATAAAATGTAAGGAGCAAAGGTAGAAATATGAAACCGTAAGTGACTGAGGCATGCTCGACGCTTTCCTTAAAACAATATCGGCCTCCCACTCAGTGCTGGGTTCCGTCTTGGCAATTTGTCTCCCACGATACAACAGTCCAACCTTCACTCACATGCACCAAATATGAAGAAGGCGAATGAAAGACTATCTTCCACCATCACCGACACAAACTGTGACTACTAATACATGTGGGGAGGATTGAGGTTTTGTTTATTTTCTTTTCTTGTATCAAAATAGTAGGAGTCAACCTCCTAAAATATAAAAATATTATTGGTAACCACTCATGACATAAAATTTATTTAAAACCATCATGATGACTACCAACAAATATTTTCTTTAAATCATTTTCTTTAAACATTTTTCAACAATCCCCCACATAAAGAAAATGGAGTTCTAAAATGTAAGACTCGACTCAACATGGTGATAGTGTCTACGGTTTATATCTGCAAGGATAGGTGGGCAACGCCTTTGAACCTTCCCATGGAAAGATATGCACTCTTTACTGACTCTTCAGTAGACGCGATGTCCTTGAACTGTTCGTTTTATTGTGTAAATGAAGTACATAACTTCCACAGATATATTCCTGATAGCCTTTCATTTCTCATGGCTGGGTTCGTTACGGCCCTGAAACCCCTACCAGGTTCTACGATAGTTGCTAAAGAACCAAGCCCGCATAGTTCTCCTTTGAAGCGGCCACACTTCTATCTAACATAGGTGATTCTCTTCAAGATAATCCCGCATTACCCGTTTAGAAATTCCTTTATCCAAACTCTCAGAATCATTATAAGCTTTGAGCTTAACCTCGTACGGGAGTCACTGTTTAAGTAGGAATGAGCTAGGGGGTAACTTCCACAGTGACCACACTCCGTCTTAGCAATTAGGTTGTCCCATTGAACAAAGTTCTTGGGATCTCCATTCATCATGGTTGGATTTTCCGTTGCCTCGAGTTAATTTCAAAAGGGCTTTCGATCAAGCTTATTCCCTTAACTTCTCTCCAAAGTTCAATTTTAACACTCCAATGAACAGATCCGTTTTAGTCTCACTGAACCTTACATAGTCAATATAAATGACTCCATCTTGATTTTTCGTTGCCTCGACTTAATTTCGAAAAGGCTTTCGATTAAGCTCATTCCTTTAACTTCTCTACAAAGGTTCAATTTTAACACTCCAATGAACAGATCCGTTTTAGTCTCACTGAACCTTACATAGTCAATATAAATGACTCCATCTTGGATTTTCCGTTGCCTCGACTTAATTTTGAAATGGCTTTCGATCAAGCTCATTCCTTTAACTTCTCTACAAAGGTTTAATTTTAACACTCCAATGAATAGATCCGTTTTAGTCTCACTGAACCTTACATAGTCAATATAAATGACTCCATCAAAAAGAAGTTATATGATGATCGATATTGTGTCATTGACATATTTGTCTAGACTTACCATCAACATTTATGTTGTAAACAATCACGATTGATTATCCCAATATACATCAATATTCAGCACATGCTTTGTCCATTTGAAATATCCTCATTTGGATACGTCTAGATATTTTGCAAACTCAACCTCAAAAGACTGTTGACTTGGCATATTCAGTTTAGAGGATTTTGAACACATCATTATCTCTCAAAGTGAAGACTCTAGTCAAAAGTGAATTTGAGATAGACAATATCTTCAAAACCTTTTCATGCTGCAGTCATGAATTACTTGTACCGCTTACAAGTGTAATCATTTATTCGCGTACCTCATGTACACTGAAACCCTAATCACTTTTTCATATTGCACTCTTGAGAGAACTTTCAAAATCTTCTTGGACATGTATCGTTTACAACTTGTCATCAACATGATGTGATCGACATGACACAAGACTTTTCATATTCACAAATAACATTTGCAAGTCTTTAATCCGCATTGCATATAATCATGCATTTACTTGTTCTTATAATATGCATGTTATTATGTGATCTTACACATCTTGTGTCACATTCATTGATTTTGATGCTTTCCCCCCACATTTGAAAGTATTATTCAAATTCAATACTCTTTTATGAGGAGACATTTCATCTTTTCTAGAAACATATTCAGATGTAACTAGCTACCATAACGATACCCTTACTATCACGATGATGATAACCATAATTTAAGAATTGTCACGTTCTTTGTCTTATTGATGATTAAAAGCATCAGTTAGCTATCTGTATTTCTCTTTATGTCAACTCTTGACATTTTCATTAAGTTGGATTTCAACTTGTGCACCGCTCTCAAATGAACTAAGTTAATTAACAATATTTTTCCTCGCTAGTCACCAAATAATTGTTTCAAACTTTGTTGACGGGAAATTCAAATATCATAGCTTCCTATGAATTTATTTCACTTACATTATTATCAAGATATTGTGCACTCATGCCAAAACTCTTTTGAACTTGATCCTCAAATCTGTCCAAATAATGTAACCATACATTATCACTTCTAGCACCAATGTGATGCCCTTAATGGTAGGTACATCAATTATAGAGTTTCACTTAACCTTTCATTGCTAGCGTGTCCATGCCCCGACTCAGTGCATAAACAGTCATGTCTTTGAGTTATAATTTCTAGTTGCTCTTGACTTGGAACAAAATTACTCACAAAGCAACTGAAATACGGTTAGAATTCATGCATGAGATTCAAGCGTCATCATGACCATCTTGTCTAACTTTTGTCTAAAAGGAATCTACTATACACATTAACATAACTTGATCACGGCTAAAGATCATTTGGGCTCCCCTCCAGCCAACCAAATGTGTCATGCCAAACTGATCGAGGCATGTCGTGAATTTAACAGAGAAATCCTTCTGATCCAAGTTGATGCGAAGCAAACATCAAGTACTAGCGAAGCATGCATAAAATTCCACATCTTAACCATTTCATTGCTTCTGTATTTAAGTACATCACCTGCTACCGTGAAGCACCACAGTCCTTAAGACACTGAATCACATGAAACAAAGCATCTGATGTATATCAACAACAACTGGTAACTCATTAGCTGACTTCGCACAGAGTAGGAATTCTCCAATTTAAACCTGAATCTCATCAAACAAGCCCTCACAATCAGTGGCGGAACCAGGACAAAATATTCGCCGGGGCTCAAAAGCTTAGGACGGAGGACGGAATATTCGCCGGGACTCAAATAATTTTTTTAGGGGGGCTCAAATAATTTTTTTAGCTGGGGCTCTAATAATTTTTTCAGCCGGGGCTCAAATAATTACTTTACCCGGGGCTCCAAATCGAATTATGATAAATTATACCTGGTAAAAAAAAAAAAAAATTTCCTCGCCGGGGCTCCAGCCCCCCTCCGCCCCCCTAGTTCCGCCACTGCTCACAATGGCTTTGTTGTTGAGACTTCACTATTACCAACAATTTGATTGCGTACACTCTCCTATCTGTTGAGTCCGCTCTGCTCATGTAGGATTAAAGTCTTCCATAGCATAGAAACAGAAGCCCAACTGGATAAAGCTTCTAAACACTATAAAGTACTTGACTTCGTTTGTTTTCCATAATATGAATGTTTCAATCAGCCGTGAACTTATTAACAATTCACCCTAACATCACAAAGGTCATATAGTCTATATAAAATCAGAAGACATTGCCGTATTTATACTAGTTGGAACACTTCCATCCAGTTACATGCTCACTGTTCATATTTGATGAAATACAACTTTCGTTTGAGTTCAATCAATCAAACCTAAATGATATGGATTGTCTGGGCCGATAAAAATCGGCGAGCCACGCAATGAAGAAAAGCGTCGAACTGAGATCGCCGAAGGAGGACGCGTCGAAGAAAGCGATCAAAAATGAAAACGGAATCTTTATTTCGGAAAAGATGAACAGTACAACAACTGAGCGCCAGAGTCTGTTTTTATAGTTACAGACTTCTGGCTAATTACAGATCGGTCCCTTCAGTTTCTAAAATTACAAAATGGCCCTATTACATAATTACATAAAACACCCAAATTCAAATTAGGGTTAAGCCGCCATCCACGCTCCAGCTGCCTCCAGCTGCGCCGTCGGCCGATGAAGGTGATGAAGCTCAGTCTGGCTCAATACACCCCCGCAAGCTCAGCGCGTGCAAGAAATTGTAAACGTTGAGCTTGAAGCTTAGTCTGGCGAGAGTGTCTGCTGCAACTGCCTTGGTGAATAGATATGCTGGCTGCTCAGCTGAAGCGACAAACTGAGGTGAGATTAATCCATTGTTGAATACTGACGAACAACATGACAATCTATCTCAATATGTTTCATCCTTTCATGGAATACTGGGTTCTTTGCAATGTGAATAGCTGATTTGTTATCACAATGAAGGACAATAGGAGACTCAACTGGGACTTGAAGATCCTGCAGCAACCTGACCAACCACGCAACTTCACATGAGGTTTGAGCCATAACTCTGTATTCAGCCTCAGCAGATGATCTGGACACTACTAATTGCTTCTTTATTTTCCATGATACCAGGGCAGAACCTAGCTATATGCAGTAACCAGTGACAGATCTTCGTGTAACAGGACAAGAACCCCAATCAGCATCACAAAATGCTTTCAAGGTTAGAGGCTGATGGCTTGGATAAAACAAACCCTGAGCTGGCTTGCCTTTCAGGTACTTGACAACTTTCTGAGCTGCATTCATATGGTCCGGAGTAGGTTTAGACATGAACTGGCTTAGCACATGCACTGTAAAACTGATGTCTGGTCTTGTAACTGTGAGATATATTAGCTTCCCAATTAGCCTTCTGTATGAAGTTGGGTCTGCTAATGGTTCAGATGTTGATAAAGCTAGCCTTTTTTTTTGAGTCCATAGGAATAGTACTAGGTTTAGAAGCCAATAAACCAGCCTCATTCATAATATCCAGACAATACTTCCTCTGATTTATGAAAATCCCAGACTTTGATCTTGCCACCTCTATACCCAGAAAATAATGTAGTTGTCCCAAATCTTTAATCTGAAATTGAGCTTGGATGAACCCTTTAATTTTGTCAATCAGTATGGAGATGTTCATGTGATTATCACATCATCAACATAAACAAGTAGAGCTATGTAGTTCTCTGAATCTTTTTATGTGAAGATGGAATAATCAATTAAACTGGACTTAAACCCAAACTGAATTAAGGCATCACTTAGTCTGGTAAACCACTGTCTGGAGGCCTGTTTCAACCAGTGTTTTTACGGCGTTACGGCGATCTTCAACGCTAGAGTACCGCCAAGACGCCTTGGCGACATTGGCGAACGCCATAACGTTTTACGGCGACTTGATGATTTTTACATATATTTTATATATGTATAAGAAATTATGCTTTAAAAATACTATAATAAATCAATTGTTTAAAACTAAAATATCCTATAATCAATTAGTCTGAATATCTAATCAAAACAACATAGAATCAGAACAAATATGAAATTAATATAAAATATGGTAACCAAAAGGAGAAATTAACGCATTAAATCTGAATAAATGAGGAATTAATATTTATGGTTACAAAAGTCAACATAACCAATCGACATTAAAAGGATAAGATTGAAATCGAAATGAAACCGTTCAGCAGTCGGCACTCCCCCGTCAATCGTGGCGTCGTCTTCAGGGGAAGTGAAGAATCGTCCGAGATTTCGTAATCTTGTTTTTCTCTTCTTGCTAATTTTGAAAGCCCCAAACTATTGAATCTCGATTTTGGAAGAAATATGATGGTTCAGTTCCCATTGTCATCGACTTGGCGACATTTATGGCGGGGTGGCGACGATTTAACGACGATATGGCGAGCCTGACCTCTGGCGAGTAGCGCCTTACCCATTTGAGACCGCCACAATGACATAGCGTCGCCTAGGCAGCGCCTAGGCTGCGCCATGAAAACCCTGGTTTCAACCCATAGAGGCTTTTCAATAACCTGCAGACCTTTCCTATTGACTTCTCAGCTTTGTAGAAACCAGGGGGTGATTGTATATAAACTTCTCTTAGCCTCACTGATGGCTTAGGAACTCTGTTTGACCTTCTACAAGGAACTTGTATTGTCTGGTCTTCTGAATGGTAACCATTTTCTTCAATGTGTATATCAGAAATATTATCACCTTCAACTTCATCATCTGCTTTAGGTTGCCATGTAGGTAAAAGAACTGAATCTTTCTGACATATAGACTTCTTTTTAGCAAAAGGAAAAATACTTTCATGAAACACTACATCACTGCTGACAAAGATGTTATGAGTTTCCAAGTCAAGTAATTTGTATCCCTTCCGCCCATAAGGATATCCTAGAAACACTGACTCTTTTGCTCTAGGGTCAAACTTTTCTTTGTGTGATACAGTATTTGTTGGATAACATAGGCAACCAAATGTCTTTAAGCAACTGTAATCTGGTAGCTTGCTGAATAAAATCTCAAATGGACTTTTATTTTGTAACACTTTTGATGGGATTCTGTTTATGATGTAGGTGGCAGTTAACACACAGTCACCCCAGAAACAATCAGGAACATTAGACTGGAATTTCAATGCCCTTGCAACCTCAAGTAAGTATCTGTGCTTCCTTTCTACAGTACCATAATTTGTGGTGTATAGGAGCAAGACTTCTGATGTATACATCCTTTACTAAGTAAAAAATCAGATAAGACTGAATTTGTGAATTCTGAACCATTATCAGTGCGCAAGATCTTTATATTCTTTTCAAACTGAGTTGAAATCATCTGATAAAAATCCTTGAGATACTTTGCCACTTCTGATTTTGCTTTCATTAAGAAAACCCAAGTTGATCGGTCCCTTCAGTTTCTAAAATTACAAAATGGCCCTATTACATAATTACAGAAAACACCCAAATTCAAATTAGGGTTAAGCCGCCATCCACGCTCCAGCTGCCTCCAGCTGCGCCGTCATCCGATGAAGTTGATGAAGCTCACACTGGCTCAATACGCAATGCAACTGCATTCTTCAGATCCATATTTGCTTATGATATGGATTAATGACAACAACGATCCATGATACTTAATTAAGTCATTGGATAAGCAAGGCTCTTCTCATTATTAGCACTAGCCATTATCTGAAGACTAGAGTGCATCTAAATCCAACACAGGACACCTATTCACTCATTATTAGCACTAGCCATTATCGCGTATTCGTATTTCGATTTCAATTTCAATATTTCATCCATGGACTTCTTTACAGTGCATTTTGAGTAGTCTTTTATTTCATGGTCTAATGGACCTTGTTTGATGTATAGAAAACTCTTGATGTTAGTTTAAGTAAGATATGAATTATGTGTTAGATGATTTGTGTTTTTTCACATATTTTGATAACGATGCATGCAAGGTGTTTCATAAAATGTTTATATGAATATAATTTTTTTAAGTTTCATATCAGAAGATAGGGCTTTAGTTACAATTGAGTAAGGCTTTCTAATTGTTTAGTGACTACGAAAGTAGCATTAGATATTAGAAGAATCCAAACTTTCACATTCATTACTATAACGAAGTTCGTGATTAATGTGCTCGTATCGAACAAGTCAACAAATCGGAAGATTGAGACTTGAAATATTAAAATCAAGGGTAAATTACAGAAAACCACCCGTTGAATACCCATAATTACAGAAAATCACCCCTCAAACACGAATTTATAGTAAACCACCCGCATAAACTACTCCGTTAACAATTTACCACCTTAACACTGTTCCGTTACATGAATCATTAAAAAAATTAAAAAAATTAAAAAAATTAAAAAAATTAAAAAAATTAAAAAAATTAAAAAAATTAAAAAAATTAAAAAAAATTAAAAAAATTAAAAAAATTAAAAAAATTAAAAAAAAAAAAAAAATTAAAAAAATTAAAAAAATTAAAAAATTAAAAAAATTAAAAAAATTAAAAAAATTAAAAAAATTAAAAAAATTAAAAAAATTAAAAAAATTAAAAAAATTAAAAAAATTAAAAAAATTAAAAAAATTAAAAAAATTAAAAAATTAAAAAAAATTAAAAAAATTAAAAAAATTAAAAAAATTAAAAAAAAATTGTTATATTGTGGTTCAAACTTTAAAAAAATTAAAAAATGTAATATATTTCATGAAATGTAATTTGTTATTTTGTGGTTCAAACTTTAAATTTGTTATATCCTGAAATAGTGTATTATGGTTCATGAACTTTAAAATTGTTATATACTGAAATAATATTTAATAACAATAATTCATGAAATAATGTAATATATTTCATGAAATGTAATTTGTTATTTTGTGAATCACAATATTTGAAGATCAATCGAAAAATAAAATTTATTTTTAATTTTTTTAATTTTTTTTTAATTTTTTTTAATTTTTTTTAATTTTTTTAATTTTTTAATTTTTTTAATTTTTTTTAATTTTTTTAATTTTTTTAATTTTTTTAATTTTTTTAATTTTTTTAATTTTTTTTAATTTTTTTTAATTTTTTTTTTTTTTTTTTAATTTTTTAATTTTTTTTAATTTTTTTTAATTTTTTTTAATTTTTTTTAATTTTTTAATTTTTTTTATTTTTTTTTTTTTTTTTATTTTTTTTTTTTTTTTTTATTTTTTTTATTTTTTTTTATTTTTTTTTTTTTTTTTTATTTTTTTTTATTTTTTAAAATTTTTTTAAATTTTTTTAAATTTTTTTAATTTTTTTAATTTTTTTTAATTTTTTTTAATTTTTTTTAATTTTTTTAATTTTTTTATTTTTTTTTTCTGACGGTAACGGCAAGAGGTGGCGAAATGCCAATAGAGCTATTTATAGAGGTGGTTTTTGTAAATACGTTTTTGAGGGGTGGTTTTCTGTAATTATGCCTATTCAACGGGTGGTTTTCTGCAATTTACCCTAAAATCAATACTCAAAATTGGCAAAATCTTGCTTTGAGTAGTGATTTAATAGTCAACTCAGAATCATTAGACATTTCATTACATTACTCTTATTATCATTATTTTGATGCATTAGACAAGAAAAATTGGACTTCGAAATCTTTTTATTGGAGTTATCTATATTTTTATTATTATTATGGGTACATTACAAGCTCAACTCGAGCATTACAATTCACAATGGAAGTTTTACCATTACAAGACCTTCAATCGACTACACCATTACATAACCTTTGAATCCAAAACTATTACATAGGAAATACTCCACATGGGGAGTAGGAAAGGAAATAGAAAAGGCCTCATTCAAGGCAAGAATATTGGTGAGGCCATGGATTGAACCCATGACCTATAGGTTAAGGAGTTATCTATATTTGAGTAGTTATTATTCGTATTATCTATCCTCCCCAAAGCAAAGCAAAGCAAAGCAAAGCAAAGCAAAGCAAAGCAAAGCAAAACAAAACAAAACAAAACAAAACAAAACAAAACAAAACAAAACAAAAAATATTGATTTTGAGTATATTAAAGCTATATCTTATGTAGTGCATAAGTTTAAGTTTGATCCTTAGATGATCCGAAATACTTCGTTTTATTAACTGTTTTTGAACTGCACTGAAATCTCTTAGTCACTGACTTTGAGGTATAAAAATACTACACGCCAATTCGTATATGACACATTACCTTCTTTGCGTCATAAGTACGAGAAGATAACATCTTCGGATCAGGAAGCATTTCTAAGATCAGTGTTAATAGTTTTGTGAAATTCTCTCACTCACTCCATCCATTCTATGCTTTCAGATTAAACAAGTTTAACACCATTGAAAGTTTCGTAAATTTAGTGCAACCATGGTATAAAGGTTTCTCATAATCAGTTTTAAGTTTTTCGATGACAGATGACCCGACATTTCATCTCTTTCTCGATGTTGTTCACCATTCCAATAAGATCCTCATCCTCCCAATCCATATTTTCACAATTAAACCCTTGTTGATACATCTGGGAGAAACTAGCTGTTTGATTCTCGCCGTGAAGATGTCAAACATTATACTGTGAATCAATTCCCTTAAACAACAAATGTATATGAAGATCTCTGACTTTTATTTTTTTTGTTATTCCAACAATAAGTGAATGGACAATGCACATATTCAGTTTCATTTTGTTTTGCAAAATCTTTAGCGACTTGACAAAATTCTCTGATTCCTTCTTCGTAACCAACAGACAAACGATTTATTAACATCCAACTTTGATCCATCTGTCTAACCATTTATTAACCATTAAAACATCAGGAATTCGATAACCTACAAGTAGATAAATAAAATGCACAAGACTGACGAATTATGGATATTAATACGCACGTGTCAATAAATAAAGTGCACAACACACAGGAAAATCATTATTCTAAATAAGACGGGACAAGATCGGAATTGATGATAAAGCATGTTATGCGTGAAAAAAAAACTATCGCACTAATTAAATTGCGTGCCTTTCTTTGGAGCCAAAAATAACATGGTTGGAGCCTTGGTCTATGCCGCGTAGTGTGAATCACTGTATGATTTGGGGGTAATGCCTGACAGTAGTTTCTCGTTTGTTTTTTTGTTTTTGCGTGCCTTGCTTTGCTTTGATTTTTGTCTGTCCGTTTGTGGGTGGCTGTGTAAGGGTCATTGGCATCAAAAGAAGAGTTCAAATGCTAACAGCTTCTAGTTTAAAGATAAAAGTCATTTGATCCAAATAGTGCGTTTTTGTAACAAGCAAGTATGAAGGCAGGGGATTCAGAAAGAAGAAAACGACGTCGCACTATCCATCAACAACTTTCGTCACAGCAATTCAACCAGTGCAAGGAGTTGAGTGAGAATGACACGCGTCGTGCATTTGATGGCCTAACTGTAACGGTTTAGTAAGATAAAATGCGTGAACAATGTCTTTAAATAGTGGTGATGAATCAAGAAAGGCAAGTTTTGATCAATAGTCTTTCTTCTACAACAAACTCTTCTTCTCTAATCTGCATTCTTCTTTCACTCGTTCTTCTTCATTTAAACCTCAAAAGCTTTAATAGGCTTCATTTGGTGCTTTCATTGATGCCGGACACTCGGAGTGCTACCGCGACGGCGGATATGGTGACTGCACTTTCCCAGGCGGTGACCGATCTGAATCTCAAACATCAAGCTGCCGAACAACAACGTGCTGAGGAAATGGCATTGAACACTGCATGTTTTGATCGGATGATGGAGATGCTGGGAAACTTGCAAACCGGAGCAGGGATGGAAGGAGGAAAGGATAAGCAACATGTGGACTCACCCGTCTCTCACTTCTGTTATCTACACCATCAACGTTTACCAACACAAGTAACAGTCCGCGTCAACATACAACGATGGTTGCAGGTACGTCTAACGGAGGCAACGAGTCTTTTCTACAAGCATCTAAACCACTGAGGATCGAAGTACCAGTATTCACAGGCGAGGGTGTTGAGGGCTGGCTTTTTCAAATGGAAAGATATTTTGATATTAATCGCATTCCGGCGGAGCAGCGGATGACAATCGCGACTTTCTACATGTCCGGCGAGGCTCTCAAATGGTACCAGTGGTTGTACGGCACTCATCAGGTACGTGACTGGTTTACCTTTAAGAAGGATATTGTATCTCGTTTTGGTCCATCATTATTTTGGAATGCAGAAGTTGCTTTGAACAAATTACAACAGTCCACTACTGTAGCAGCTTATATTCAGGAATTTGAGGAATTATCTGTCCGTACTCCGGGGCTCACGCCTGAGAACTTGCTGAATCGGTTTTTAGCGGGTCTCAAAGATGAAGTGCATCATGAGATAGTGTTACTCTCCCCTGGTACATTGCAATTGGCTATGGGGATGGCAAGAATAGCAGAACAAAAATTAGCAGCGAGTCGTTGGGTAGGTTCACGCCCGCCAGGTGTTCGACATTATTCCCCATCAACATCTGTTATCAAAACCGGGCCGGGAGGAGCTCGAACTTCCACACTGAGTCCTAATCTCCCAATTCGTAAACTCACACCTGCTGAAATTACATCACGTAAAGAAAAAGGTTTATGTTTCACGTGCGACGAACGTTACGTTCCCGGACATTTGTGCAAACCAAAATTTCAGTGCCTTACCTTGGAAGAAGTTGATGATAGTGAGCAGGATGAAATTGTTATTAGTGAAACATCTATGGAAATCCCAAACGAAAGAGAGCCAACAATCTCGTTCAATGCAATGCAAGGGTGCCATGTACCTAGCACAATTCGTTTGGCGGGTACTCTCCACAACGAACATGTTCTCATCTTGGTCGATGGAGGTTCAACTCATAATTTTCTACAAACACGAATCGCGAAGCATGCTGGATTAGCTGTTGAATCTACCAAAGAACTAGGTGTAACAGGTGGAAATGGAGACCAGTTACGCTGTGAAGGACTGTGTAGAGCAGTTCCAATATATTTGGCTGGCATTTTGTTTGAGATTGACTTCTATTTGCTTCCAATCTATGGAGCTGATGCTGTTTTGGGTGCACAATGGTTAGCCAATGTTCGACCAACAACATTTGATTATAAGGATTTATGGGTCCAAGTTGTGTACAAGGGAGAGGATTTAAAATTGCAGGGCATCAATCCTAATGCTCAGTTCAGTGCTCTTTCACTAGGCCAACTACGCAGAGCACAGTGCACGGGATCATTAATGTCCATGTTTCAAATGGCATTGATATCGACATCAGAAGTTGATGTGACTTGTGCACTTCCTGAATTGCCTAATGACATGAGCTCTAATCACAAGGGCGTCTTACAAGCTCTATTACAGGAATTTCATTCAGTTTTTTCGGCGCCTCACGGCTTGCCTCCTTCACGTAGTCATGATCATCGGATTCCTTTGCTCACTGGCTCACTTCCTGTCAACGTACGCCCTTATCGATACCCTCATTTTCAGAAACTTGAAATTGAAAGGTTAGTCAAGGAGATGCTAAGTAATGGTATCATCCGATCAAGTAATAGTCCATTCTCTTCGCCGGTGTTATTGGTTAAGAAAAAAGATGGGACGTGGCGATTTTGTGTGGACTATCGCGCACTCAACACTATTACTATTAAAGATCGATTTCCTATGCCGACAGTAGATGAACTTTTTGATGAGTTGCATGGTGCAACCACATTCACCAAACTCGACGTCCGATCGGGTTATCACCAAATTTTGATGGCTCATGAAGACGTTCACAAAACCGCATTTTGTACTCATGATGGGCACTTTGAGTTCTTAGTTATGCCGTTTGGTCTTACGAATGCTCCATCGACTTTTCAATCGGCTATGAATGATCTATTTCGACCATTATTACGGAAGTTTGTGTTGGTATTTATGGATGATATCTTGATCTATAGTGTCAATTTTAGTGATCATCTGCTGCATTTGACAGAGGTATTCAAGCTCCTGGTGGATAATGCTTATTTTGCAAAAGCATCTAAGTGCACTATTGCACACTCAAGGGTCCATTATTTAGGACATATAATATCAGCATCAGGAATGGAAGTTGATCCGAGTAAGGTGCAAGTCATAAACCAATGGTCTAATCGGCTGAAGGAGTGACAGCTGTCTTTGTTAGAGATATTTGTAGGCTGCATGGTTTTCCAACAGGGATTGTATCTGATAGGGACACAAAATTCTTAAGTGCTTTTTGAAAGGAATTATTTCGACTTCAGGGGAAAGTCCTTTCATTTAGTACGGCATATCATCCGCAATCAGACGGTCAAACCGAGATTCTGAATCGCTTATTGGAGGATTATCTACGCTGCTTTGTTTCAGAATGTCAATCTAATTGGATGACCTATTTACCATGGGCAGAGTTACATTATAACACATCGATGCATTCAGGCCTCAAGACATCTCCTTTTGAAGCAGTATATGGCAGGTCCCCACCAGTTTTACTTGACTACATCACTGGTGCGTCTAAGGTAGAAGCTGTGGACAAAACATTGACTGATCGGGCAGCTTTAATCAACCTGTTGAAAGACAATCTTAGAAGGGCCCAACAACGAATGGTGGCATAAGCTAATAAACATAGAGCAGATGTCAATTTCAATGTCGGAGAATTGCTTAACTATCGCGTTATCAAACGAGGTACTTCAGAGAATATTCCGCAAGTGTTAGTTCTAGACCCGTCAAATGGATGGACGGGTGATAAATGGATGGACGCTAAATGGACGGATGATAAACGGTTGTCATCCGTTTAATCCGTTAAACTTAAATGGATTAAATGGATGGATTGTAAATGGATGACGGATTAATGGATAATCCATTTATCCGTTTACCATCCGTTTATCCGTTTACCATCCATGTCCATTTACTATCCGTTTATCCATTTATCATCCGTTTATTCATTTACGAGTTAATTGTAAATGAAAAGTAATAAGATAATAAACGGATGGTAAATGGACGCTAAATGGATAGTGGTTCATCCGTCAATCCGTTTATTAAACGGATGGTAAATGGATATGGTTCATCCGTTCCATCCATTTAATAAACGGATGGTAAACGGATATGATGACTTTATCCGTTTAACTAAACGGATGGTTAATGGATTGAATTAAATGGACGGATGATGGACACTAAACGGATATGGATAAATTGGACATGTCTAGTTAGTTCTTTGGGATGGCCAGCAAAGACAAGATGCTGAATGGATGGATTGTGCTAAGCTGAAAGAAGATTATCCTGATTTTAATCTCGAGGCCGAGATCTTGCTCATCGGAGGGAGTAATGTAACAAGCAAGTATGAAGGCAGGGGATTCAGAAAGAAGAAAACGACGTCGCGCTATCCATCAACAACTTTCGTCACAGCAATTCAACCAGTGCAAGGAGTTGAGTGAGAATGACACGCGTCGTGCATTTGATGGCCTAGCTGTAACGGTTTAGTAAGATAAAATGCGTGAACAATGTCTTTAAATAGTGGTGGTGAATAAAGAAAGGCAAGTTTTGATCAATAGTCTTTCTTCTACAACAAACTCTTCTTCTCTAATCTGCATTCTTCTTTCACTCGTTCTTCTTCATTTAAACCTCAGAAGCTTTAATAGGCATCAGTTTTCCAATATTGATGTAGTTACTTATAAAATAGCTCCTCGTCTGTTTCCAATAGTATGAATGTAGCTGAAGCAAGGAACCTTGTCTGTTTCAGGACTAGATGCTTTACAGCCAAGCAAGGAAGCCTATCCATTTTAATAAAGTATTATTCTCAGACAAGGCCTCTTTAAATATTTACGCTCTGAAGATAATGCTTCTACTCCCAACAAGTTTGCCTCAAAATTAAATCTTGATCTGTTTAGATTGTCACCTTTAACATAATACAATGTTTGAGTAGATTGTCCCAAACTTTTGATTACATTATTATTCAACTAATTACTTTTGTTAAGCTCATTATCACTCTTGTCGAGCTCATTTTCACACAGCTATTTATGTAATGTATCAACTGAAGCATTAGAAATAAATGGGAACACAACCAGTCGAGCTTTCATGAGCACAAAATATAGTTGGAACTCAGCTAGTTATAATTGCGTTGAGCAGTTGGACTGAGCAATTTCATACTTATTTAAGCGCGCTTTCGCCTCTTAACGAATCTTTCTGCTCACTGTAGTCCGAAGACTGAAGCACAACCTTATCAAAAACTCAAAAGCACCAGACAATACTTTAGGAAGATAAGTCATTTGAAGCAAGGTAGCGGGTACCTCGGGATAGATGCGCCTTTCTATACTTCCAATCTCAAGTGGGTGAGACTCCGCTATATAAGGTTCTATACGCCAACATTTTCGATAAGCAAACATTTATACGATTAATATTCTAGCATTTCTTTGATTTGGATAGTTTCTTGATGGCACATTACAATGCTATTGTACCTGCAGCTCCTAGGCACACTGAGATGCATCCTTTTCAAGGTGACCATCGTATGTTTGGGTCATCTGATGACACTGCAATGATGAGACAGATTGTCGGCACTCATGCTCCAGATGGACGCGTAGTAAACGTGCATCCCTGGATTCATATTATTGACAATATCTTCGCTCTTGCCACCCCATCATTGCCTGGAGTTGTTGCTGCTCATGTAAAATTTCAGCCATGATCTTATAACAGAATTTCACTTCTTAGTCTGATTTGAGACTAGCTAAATTTACTGCTGGTGCATTTGCAGGATGCCCACGCCTTAGCGCAACTGGATTTGTCTGAAGACAAGGCACAGCAAGCTGGGTTGGGCGGCATGATAGACCTTCTGGCTCACACCATCAGTAAAATTTCCTGCGAGGTATATCAAATCAACTCTTTTTACTCCTCTTTCGATTATGCTATTTTTCTAAGATGAATCATTTAACAGATCTCCTGCAAGTGTGCTGGAGGAGGAGATGCCCACCAAACCACAGTGGGCATCTTCAACACACTGTCAAGCTACACATGGGACTCAAAGGTGGTCATTGCCTTAGCAGCATTTGCTGTCATCTACGGCGAGTTCTGGCTAGTGGCTCAGCTCTACCCAACAAACCCTTTGGCTAAATCTATTGCTACCTTAAACAACTTCCCGAAACATTAGAGCGCGTTGACATGCTGAAGCCTAAGTTTGAGGCCCTGACCAACCTGATCACAGTGATGATGGAAGTGACCAAAAGCATCATTGAGTTCCAGGAACTTTCACCTCAGTATATCACCCAGGATACACCGGAAATGGCTGCAGCCACTGCTCACATTCCTACTGCTGTCTACTGGACTGTTAGGAGCATTGTTGCCTGCGCCTCGCAAATTATGGGACTCATCGGGATGAGTCATGAGTAATTTACTCCCTCAGTTTTATTATCTATGTTCATAGTGAATTTCATTTAGTCTTCAATGTCTGATCATTTAGGTACATTGCCTCGACGACGGAGGCATGGGAGCTGTCAAGCCTGGCACATAAGCTCGGAAGCATCCACAGCCATCTCCGGAAGCAACTTGACCTCTGCTACCGCATAATTGGCAAGTTCACTTTTAACTGATTCATTAACATCTGACCCATAAAAATGTGCTGAACCTCACTGAAAAATTATTTCCATGATCCAGATGAGAAGATACACGTTGAAGCATTTCAGACACTAGTCCGGCTTTTTGAGACGTCACATGTTGACAACATGAAAATCCTCAAGGCATTGTTTTTCGCAAAGGATGATCAGTTGCCACTCTATGATGGAACTAGAAAAACCCGAGTGAGCCTCCAGAACAGCAGCATTTTATCTTAAAAAGTATGATTGTTTTGAGATCTCTGACATTTAAATGACAACAGGTTGGGCTTGAAAACCTTAGGAGAAAGAATGTCCTGATCCTGATTTCTGATCTGGACATTTTGAGTGAAGAGCTGATTATACTGGAGCAGATCTACAACGAGTCCCGTCAGCATGCAACCAAGTCCGCTGACAGCCACTTTGAGGTGGTGTGGCTGCCTGTCGTAGACAGGATGACAATGTGGGATGACGAGAAGCAAAAGCATTTTGAAATGCTGCAAGGATCAATGCCATGGTTCTCTGTAGTGCATCCTTCAATGGTTGACCTTGCTGTCATCAGATACATCAAGGAAATTTGGAAGTTCAACAAGAAGCCAATCTTAGTGGTCTTAGACCCTCACGGAAAAGTTGTGAACCCGAATGCGCTGCACATGGTTTGGATCTGGCAGAGTGCTGCATATCCATTTACAAGTGCAAGAGAAGAAATGCTGTGGAAGGAGGAGAGCTGGAGGATCGAGCTGCTGATGGACAATGTTGAGCCAAGGATCTTCAACTGGGTATTTTCTCACGCTCTATAAATACGTTCGCATTATACTTAGTTTCTTATAATGAAGAGCCTGATCGATGAATCAATCATTTTTGGCAGATTGCGGAAGGTAAGTTTATTTGCTTATTTGGAGGAGAAGACACAGAATGGATTCGCAAATTTTGCATCACTGCACAGGCTGTGGCACGTCAGGCAGGAATTGGCTTAGAAATGCTGTATGTAGGAAAGAGCAGCCCGCGAGAGAAAGTGCGCAGAAACAACCAGATGCTTGAAAGGGAGAAGCTAGCACACGTACTACCAAACCTTACGTTGATCTGGTTCTTCTGGGTCAGAATAGAGAGCATGTGGCATTCAAAGTCCAAGCTACAGCATCAGCTTGGTCAGCATGCTCAAGAAACAGACCCAATTCTGCAAGAGATCATGACAATGCTGAGCTTTGATGGAAGTGATCAAGGTTGGGCTGTGATATGCGGGGGAGCTTCTCCACACGAAATGGCTAAGGCCAAAGGGGAGACAATGTGGAACAGTTTTGAGAGATTTGAGACATGGAGGGAACGTGTAGAGCCATTGGGATTTGTGAATGCGCTCAAGGAGAACATTCATGAGCATCAAACTCCACATCACTGCAACCGCTTGATTCTTCCCGGGTCTAATGGAACTATCCCAGAGAGAGTGGTCTGCGCTGAATGCGGCCGCTCCATGGAAAAGTATATCATGTACCGCTGCTGCACAGATTGAGCTTCGAAAAGGACAACTGGTCGATTATGAGAGTCATCGTTCCTACAAACTCATAGTTTTCATTTTCAATTGTTTATTTCCATGTGAGGCTTTAAGCATCTATACTTAACTTACAAACTTTACAAGTTTAGTCAACTTTCTACCGATACTATTTATAAAAGAGAATGGATCAAATAAAAACATACATATTTGCCAACATAATGGTGCTCTGTTGGTTGAGGGACCTGACAAAGGAACCTCAGGGCCACGGTTCTCACCATTTTTCCTCAGATTTTTTGGGGCTTCATTCCTCCTGTCTGCGCGCGTGAAGGCTATTTCTTCTTCCCGCCTTTGCGTGGAAGCTGTTGATTTGATGCTCTAGGGATGCTCATTTCTTTCCCGTAAGAGGAGACCTTTGGATATCATTGCTTGAAGTGATGGATATTGATGAATGATTGAAGTTCATTGGTGGCAGTGCCTAGATGACTTGTGCGTTCAAAATATTAGTTGTACTAGATGAATATGTAATATCTTGTACTCAATTGTAAACCCACCCATCAAAAAAACGTACATATTTTGTAAAAACTATAAACATATCTTACCCATTATCAATTTGAATCCAATCACTTAAAACAATCATATTAAATTTTATAATTTTCGATTTTGGCACATCAAATATGTTATCCAAAAGATTTTCATATATAGAACCATTAAATTGAGGTAACCCAACAATGCATATTCTTATTAATTTTTTAACCAAGCGATCTGAGGTAACCTATTCTCTTCACTCTACTACTATTATTATTCTTAACACATGCTTCTCACGTAAGAATGTTAAGTGTTAACATGATTATATAATTGAACTTAATTGTCATTTGATATATGATTCAAAAACCAATGAAGAGTGATTCACGAGTCATCCATTGTAAATTTATGAACTATACACCAACTAACGATTTTCATTAGATGTATAGTTCAGAAATTATTGAAGCAATGTTTATAAATCATCATTTATAAATTTATTAACCATATTGATTTTGATTTCATTGTTTTGATTTTGATTTTGTTATGAACTATAACAGTATTGGACACATTGTAGATGAAATAATTATTTGAAATATGGTTCAAAAATAATGCAGTAAGGTTAATGAACGATCATTTATAAATTTATGAATCATACATAATCTGACGATTTTCATTAGATGTAAGGTTCAAAAATTATTGAAGCATGATTTATGAACCATCCTTTGCGTGTAACATATTTCACGCAAAGGATGTGAGGTCTATCACTCTCATTCACGTAGATAGAGTCAAAGTGAGAATCTAGGGTAAGATCTTAAATGGAAGTTATGAAGTCTATCACTCGCATTCACGCAGATAGAGTCAAAGTGTTGTTGCTTAGTAGGAGTCAGTAAACAAATAATTATGTGTACTATTATATACCATTGACAATTCGTTTCAACTAGGCTCAGAGGATAAGCTCCACTGATTAGGCTCACATTAAGCTGCTAGATTATAAATTTTTACATGTCTGTTTCATTTAACATTTGTTTGAGCTACATATTAGGTTCAAACACCATCTTGAACACAGAAAAAAGGAGTACATAGAACTGTCAATTCTATTGGCATTAGAACGGAAACTCAAAATATGAGTTAAAAGATATAAGATCAGATAGCTGTTGTAAGGATGATGAACATCAAAGAAGCTCAGATTTATCCCTCAGTTTTAGATGGCTCAAACTATGCCTATTGAAAGATTCGCATGAGGGCCCATATCAAGACCCCAAATGAACGGGCATTGAAAAAGGTAAATGGTAAGAAATCTAGACAAGAAGAAGCATATAGAGAAAACAATCAGGAGAACCACGGAAGTGAAATTAGAAGGGTCAAAGGAAAGTTTAGAATCAAGAGTGTAGAGTACTAAAGGAACGATAAAAGAATATAATATCATGGATGTGATGCCAATGGACACATTTAGAGACAACGTCCTAATACCTGAGGAAATAGAAAAAAGTCTATGGTCGGCCTCTGTGACTAGAGAGTAGAGAGTGAAGAAGATGAGGAGTTTGTTGGAGGTTTGACTATAAAACTCATCAATAACAACTCCGAAGGTGAAGGAGAGAATACTCAAACGATTCAGATAGTGATTCAGATGCTACTGAACAGTATGGTAGAGAAGTGTAAAGAAATATACTTCAACTGGGAAGCTTTTATGGCGAAAAATTGTAAACTTAAGGAAGAGAAAGTATCTCTCCAAATCAAGAATGATGAACGGACTAACCGACTACAATCAATTATCGCTAGCTTGTCATCTGCTCGTATAGAGCTGACTCATTTGAAAAAGTACATGAGCATGAAGAACACTGGAACAAATTGGTTTAACACTATTATTGCCACACAATAAACTAAGCGAAGACACTTCGGGATTCATAGTGAATCGCTTGATACAACAAAAAATACAACTACACCAATATCTATCCCCTACGTCTAAAGCTCAGTCGAAAAATATGAACAAAAAAAGCAATGATAGAAACTCGGGTATTTGCTTCAACCAAAAATATATAGTCAGACAAGATGCAAGCTCCTTATATTAAAATACAAACTAGCGAAGACCATCAATGAATCTAGATTATATAAGGTGAAAGGGAGATGTTGGTTTGATGTCAGATCTTAAGATATAGGAGAGTTAACACACTCAATCTTTTAGCACAAATCACAATTAATTTGAATTCTTATGTCTACACATCACCCTTCCAAGTTCCTCTTTAGCTCCATCCTTGGAGGTTGGATGACGCGCTAAAGGTGTTGATTTCAAGCGTTTGCTCTATTGAATCACGTGGAATTCAAGTGCTACAATCTCAAGCGTTTGCTCTATTGGAAGGCACTCAAAGTCAACACCAAACCTAGCCTATCATCAAGAGTAATTGTCGCTCACGCACAATTGACTCTCAAAGCAGCATTGATAGTTACTAACATTCTAGGGTTCAATCGTCATCAAATAATAGGAAGTTAATTCACTTTGACACAGACATTATTTCAAACACTTAGCATGCATCATTATGAACAAGTAACTACAATCATTAAGCTTCAAGTAAATTATAATTCAAATGCATAGAAAGAGTATACAAACATCATCCAAGTCCTAGGGATCCATTAAGCTTCAACTACTTAGACATAGCTACAAATGTAATCAAACTAATAAAAATGGAAATCAACAACATAATAGCAAAAGTAAAATGTAAGAATACTTAGGAGATGATGTTGATCTTCAAATCTTCACTTCCTTCTTAAATTCTTCATGTCTATGATCTCTTGGATTTCTTTAGATGTTTGAATAGTTGAACTTTCAAAAATCCATCTAAAAGTTGGTTAAGGGATCCAATTTATAGGTTGGGAACATTCTACATGGGCACTCGTGTGAGTAAGGTTCTTGACTTGGTCGAGTACTCAAACTTTTCTTCGTAGGTCACTCGAGCGAGCTGGTTAAGGTGTGGATACTCGGGCGAGTATTTCACATACGAGAGTCAGGAGGTCTTCACTAGGCCGAGTGCCCATTTTGGGCAGCAGCTCTAGAAGGGTTTCACTCTGGCGAGTGAACCTTTTTCGCCCGATTGAATTTTTTCACTCGGATTTTTGCACTTTTTGCATTTCTTTTTGGGAATTGATTAGGCTTTTGCATGCAATCTTCCAAAGCAATCCTGTGCATCTGAATATGAAAATATCCTGAAATAAACACGAGAAGTATCAATTCTTTCACATAACAATCGAAAACAAACAAGAATCAAAGGTAGGAAGTGTACATATTAGTATATTTTTACGTTACCAACAACTCACTAATTCCTTTGACACACGTGTATGAAGTCACGCCAGAAACTATGACGTGAACTTCTAGAGAGCAAAGAGTTTTTAGGAGAGCAATGCATCATGAGAACTACTTTGAGAAGTGCAAACCTTCAGACCTATGAATGTTATGTGCTCTTAATTCGTCCTCTAAATTTTCCATGGATTGCTGGTTTATTGATAGTGAGTGTTCAACATATATGTCAGTGAGTGTAGGTACTTGGACAACATCATACATGTGCCAGAAAAAATCACGGTATTTGGTGATGGAGCGAAGTGTACAGTAATCAGATTTGGTCAATTGTCTTTTGAAGGTCTACCTCAGCTTGTTAATATATCACTTGTTAAAGGATATAAAGCTAACCTCATAAGCATTAATCAAATTTGTGATAAGAATATGCAAGTGAAGCTCACTCATATAAGTCTTGCCAAGTATTTGACAAAGAGGTACATACGTAATGGCCAATGATATATCCACTAACAATTGTTATCTCCTCAACCAGGGTCTCCCCTCCTCTCAAAACACATGTCTAGTGTACAAGCAAAGTGAACTAAGTTTATTGGCACAAAAGATTGAGACGAATCAACTTCAGAGAGTTAAAAAAGGCTACAAATGATGGTCTCAACAAAGAGTTCCCGAGTTAAAAAGGGAAGAAGGATTCATATGTGGTGACTGCAAGATTAAGAAAAAAGTGAAAGTGAATCATAAGAGAATTGATAAGATCCTTACAAATCGAATGCTTAATGTACATGTATCTAATGAGTTCCTATCAAGCGGAAAATTGTGAAAGTAAGAAATATGTATATATTAGTGTGTCTCAAAACGTTACTCTTGGATTGTGTTTCTTCATGAAAAAATATACACTATTCAAGTGGTCACCTTCATGATGCAGAGATTCTAGCAAGAACAAAGTGAGCAATCAGTAGTCATTCAGAACGTTATAGTATGGAATTTGAGAACAAGAACATGGATCAGTTCTGTTACTCTCAAGGAGTCAGACATCAGTACTCAGCAATGATAACTCTAAAGCAAAACGAGGTAGTGATGCGTAAAAGTCAATCGCTCCAGGAGATGGCCAAAGTGCTAATATGTGCAAAGAATCTCACTACTAAGTTTTCGGTAGAGGCTATGAGTACTACATGTTACGTCCTAATATCAACAAGACCCCTAAAGAGATATGGAAGGGTAAATTACCTTCAGTCAAATACTTTCACATCTTTGAAAGTAAATGTTATGTATTGGACAATAGAGTTCATAAAGTGAAAATGAACTCTCGATGCATGAAATGTTTATTCATTGGATTTTCTGAGCATTGTCGAGTATTTCATTGAACAAATGAAAAGTGAGTTTAAAATAAGTATGGTTGGTGGACTGACATATTTTTTTTAAAAACTGGACGGAGCCAGCACCTTTATAGTGGACTGACATATTTACTTGGCTTACAGGTCACTCATAATGATGACAGGATTTTTGTATCACAAAGTAAGTATGCCAGAAACTTGATTCAAAATTTCATACTTTAAAATGCCAACGAAAAAAGAGCACCTACTACTACATATGTTAAAATTACTAAAGATGAAGCTGGAGCGAGCGTTGAACATAACACAAACAAAAGTATGATAATGAGCCTATTGTACCTAATAGTCGGCATGCTTGATGTTAGCTACTCACTAAGTTTATGTGCAAGTGATGTTGACTGGACAGATAATGCTTATTACTCTAAAACGAAGGATATCGACACCAAACCTATGAGAAATTTCAGTAGCTAATGGAAGAAAGCTTACTTCTCTAAAACCTATGAGAAATTTCAGATACCTTATATAGTTGAGTTGTTAAAATTGTTATCGTGTCATGCGACTTGAAATCCCTTGTAAGAGTTTGTGGCAAATAGGGGAAATTTTTGATGAGGTTGTCTTTGTTATATCTACTAAGAACCTAAAGAGTATATGTAGTTATATTTTACGAAAAATTTACCAAGGAGGTGACTGAAAATATCATGATGTTCAATGTTACAAGTGGCCCAATGTTTGGCAAAACAGTACAACAGACAAATAAAGCAAGCATCATTGACATCTTGTTTCAAGGTGCTATTTAAAGTTTGAAGCAATACCATTCGAAGCAAACTCACGAATCCTGATTTGGAAAGAGATATACTCATGATTCCTAATAATTGTCACTAGTAAAGATTAGTTATTTAACAGCGCTTGTTATTAAGCGTTGTTAAAAAAAATTGACCTATAACAGCGCATAAAAAATTAAGCGCTGTTGTAACACAAATTAACACAACGTTTATTAAGGAAGCGATGTCAAAGTTATACTATAGCGGTTATTCATTTAAGCGCTGTCTAATCTTATATTTTTAACAGTGCTTATTTATTTAAGTGCAGTAGAAAATTAAACTTTTAGACAGCGCTTAAAAGAAAAGCGTTGTTATTTCTAAACGACAGCGCTTTTCATATAAGCGTTGTCTAAAGGTTTACTTTTAACAGCGCTTAAATAAACAAGCGTTGTGGTATATAGACTTTCAATAGCGCTTAAATAAATAAGCGATGTTGAAACGTAAGATTTTAACCCTAGGTAATTTCCTTCTTCAAAGTTTTTACTCACACTCTAAGATCCCGCTTGTCCGATTTTACCGGCCGTCGTCAAACCCCTTCCGTCCACCTTTGGTTGTTGAATTTCCGACTTCAATCTTGTAAAAGCTCTGTTTAAAGTTCACTCCAAGCTTCGTTCAAGTTTTCGTTTGAAATTTCCGACACGGTACTCCTTACAAACCCCAAATTTTTGTTTATTTTGTGTTGGATTAATCTACTTGTACACTGTGATATTGTGTGTGATCATGTATTGTTTGATATGTGTTGTATTAATTTACTTGTACAATGTTGTGATATTATGTAGAAATGGAGGGATCTTCAGATTACTCATGATAGTTATGATGGCGCGGGAGAGTGTTCCGCGCCCGTGATAGAGTGCTTTTGTACGCTACTTTTAGTCCGTTACACTGCTTATATTCTAACATATTTTAGTATAAGATTACGCTTGTGGTGTAGTTTTGTATTACAGGCTGATTAGAAGAGTTAGAACAAAAACGCAACAAGAAGGCTGAATTTCAGAGCAAAAGACAACAACTTGACAACAAAGGACAAAAGACCACTAGCGCGCGAGCACTATGGCGCGCGAGTAAGGGTCGCGCAGAGGACAGCAGAACGATGACGTCAGCAACAGCGAGATATTCGGAACGATAACGTCATCACGCGCAAAGAATATTTCTAAGTTCGGTTTTTGGAGATCAAGTATTTCCTAAGCTGATTTTTAGAGATGCAGATGATTTCCTACAGATATCCTTGCCTAAATATTCGTGGAAACCCTAGGAGGCAAGACTATAAATACAGAACTTCATTGAGATCACAAATATGCACGCAGAAGGGACCAGACGGCTCAGAGCAGAATTCCGACTTAGCCGTGCGCGCAAGCTGTCACGCGAGCCTGACGACGCACCAAGCAGATTTGTCTTGTTATTTTAGTTGTTCTATAATTATTCTTGAGATGTATTCATTCAGTATGTGTAGCTAACTTACTGAATTCGGTTTGGATTTGAATCTATGAATTATATGTTTTGAGGTCTTGTTCTTAAACTGCATGATAAGGTTTAGTATTATTATTCCGAACTAAATTGCATGATAATTAGGTTAGACAATTAAGCGAAGCCTTGCACCGCAGACTTAGTTGTAGAATCTATTATCTATAGTTAAACTATCAGAAGTACGTGACTGTGAATGATAGGAGTGACACTAGAATAGGCAATAGCTACCTTGACCGGATTCGTTATTAACTAGACAAGGTTGAGTAATAATATCATACGGACTTTGACCGGAATATATGTGTAGGTTATTAAACTGTGACAGGACCTTAACCTACGTGAACAGTATATCATGTATCTCAAGTGACTGAGGATAAACATAGAAATTCATAGTGAAGAATCTGAACCGAGCTCATCTCTTGCATAGTTATTAACATCTTTCGTACGTGCTGTCTGATTGTGCGCCAGTTACACTTGCGCAAAAGTTTCCTTTTCCTTTACTTGTTTTTACTTACAACCCAAACTTTAGTTTATAGTTGAAAGGAGAATTCTCACCGTTCCCTGTGGATTCGACCCCAGCTTACCAATACTATACTAGTAGGAGAGCCGGGATAAATTTGCAGCACTCAACGACGTGCTCGTCAGCCCGCTAAGAGAGGAAGGAGGGCGCCAACCTATTTGACCCAATTTTTTAAGGAGAGAAGTACCTCTCAAACTTTGTCCAAGATTGAGTTTACCGAAAAAGGACATCCAACGAGTTCGAATAAATCAATTTGGAGAAGTGCCCTTTGCTTGGCGACAAGAACACGTGTTCCCATTACTTATCTTAATTGGAAGCATGTGCCTGTAGAGTTGAAGAACCTCGTGTGGAGCGATATGAAGGTAATAATAAAAAATGTGATTTCTATTCTTTGATATTTTATGTTTGATGTGATTCTTGCATTAATGTTATTTTACATATCAATTTAGTTATGTGCAATACGTTTGAAATGATTTGTTCTTTTTACTTGTTTTTATCTATAGGCAAAATTTGATGTGTCGGATGCTCACAAGAGTCAAGAGCTGAGACAAGCGGGTATCTCGTCGAGAAATTTCAAGACTACCCTTAACAAAGATTACATCAAGGGTAGGAAGAACAAAGAAGATCCCACTCTTGTTTATCAATTAATTACTCCGGATCAGTGGGCGGAGTTTGTGGCTGTGAGGAAAAGCAAAGAATTTCAGGAGGAGGGCTTGAGAGCTGCCAAAAGAGCACGCCTCAACAAGTGTCATCATGCTACTTCTCGAGGCGGATATATGCGCGCTGAAGAACTCTCGACAAAGGAGAAATTTGATTAGCTTCAGGCAACTGTAATGTACGATGCTTGTGATGTGCAGACCATTACAGTTGAGAGGCACGAAGTATGGAAGAAAGCCAGGCAAAGGAAAACTGGTGATTATGTGAACGAGACAGCAGAAACTATTGCTGCAAAAATTATAAGTCTTTTTTAGTCTATTTAATTATTTGGTTGATATTTTGGAAGGATATTTCTTGTAATAATATTTTTTATCTTTATGTAGGCTGAGACAAAGGAGGAGGCATTTGCTGGACATTTTGTTTCTCAGGGGCGGAATGATATACTTACTCAGGCGATTAGAAAACTTGAGTATCCAGGACGTACTCGAGGCATCGGGGTGGCGGTAGGTGGGAAAAAAGTATTTTCCAAAGGTTCGACTTCTACAAAAGGTAGCACAAATGTCGTGCAACAACCTAGGGGAGTCGATATTAGCTCATCTCAGCGGCACATTGACGTTGCGTATTTTTTGTACCTCAAAGTCAGTGACTAAGAGATTCCAAATGCAATTCAAAAACTGTTTATAAACCGAAGTATTCGGGTCGTCCAAGGAGCAAACTTAAACTTGTGCACTATATAAGGTTTAACTTTAGTCTAGCTACTCAAAATCAATGTTTTTGTTTTGTTTTGGAGACGATAGATAATACGAATAATTCAAGAGATACAATCAAATAGAGAAGATTTCAAAGTCCAACGTTCCTAGTCTAATGCATCAAAACAATGATCATAAGAGTAATATGATGAAATGTCTAATGATTCGGAGTCGACTATTAAATCGCAACTCAAAACAAGATTTCGCCAAGTTTGAATATTGATTTCATATATTTAAGTCTCACTCTTTCGATTTGTTGACTTGCTCGATACAATCACATTAATCACGAACTTCCGTTATGGTGATTAATGTGAAAAATCGGATAAAGCAAAAGCCTACTCTTCTAATCTCTAATGCTACTTGCGTAGTCACTAAATAATTAGACGGCCTTACTCAATGATTACTCTAAATCCCTATCTTCCGATATGAAAACTAGAGCAAGTTATGTTCATACAAGCATTTTATCAAACACCTAGTATGCATCGATATTAAAATATGAGTAAGAACACAAATCATCTAACAAATCATTCCAACTCTCATCTAAACTGATACCAGAGTTTTGAATATATCAAACAAGGTCCATTAGACCTTGAAACAAGAGACTAGTCACAAAACATAGAAAACGATTCCATAGATTGAATATTTAAGTGAAATCACAATTACATAAAGTTTAATCAATGAAAACACAAATCTAGTACACCTGTGGATCTTTCCTAAGTGTGGAGGTTGTCTTATTCTCTCTTGATTTTCTATCCTTTTTTGTCGTAAAATCTGCCTCTCCTCTAAAATCTCTAAAAATATGTATTTATAGTCTGGGTCAAGTAGGGTCGGGTAGGTCAGGTAGGTCTGGTCACCCAGGTAACCCGACTAGCTCAGAAGCAAATCTGCCAAATAGTTTAATAGGTTAGGTGGGTCGGGTGAGTCTGGTACCCGCCCTACCCGAGAATGCAGCTCTTCTGAGTTTCTGACGCTGTTTTGACCCTTCAAACCACTGAATCTGATTTTGACGCAAACTAGAGAGTTATGGATAATTGAGTCAGCTTTCCAATGATGTATAGCTTGTTTCATTCGGATTTCATATGAGTTCTATACAAGCTATAAAAGGCACGGAGGTCAAGCTGTCCAGATTGCTCTTTTGTTGAATTCTTCACTTATTTGAACCTTTTTTCCTCCATAATGCATCAAATCAAATATTTTGATTAATCAACTCTTCACATCAAATAAATGGGTCAAATAACAATAATAATTCGAGAAACGGTACAAAGTTCTTAAGATATGAAGCGAATAATCGATCGAAATATCGACCGATCACACATCCCACCGCCTGACGGATGATATTTTTCTCTACAATCCCTGAGGTATATTGAACTTATTAAATTAGATAAATACAAAATTTTCTTAACTGATATTTACTTTTATTTACTTGATGTAGACGAGTTTAAAATGTGCATTCTTCGTTGATGATGGCTCTCAGACGATGGTTGCATATGGTCTTGTTTGCCTGGGAGAATAGTGCAGTATAGCTTCATCGCTGATCATGAAGTGAAGGCATCATTGCATTATGCAATCGAGCCTGATCAGCTGATCCCGCATCCTTTGGCGCAGTTGAACACTGTCAGAGATGTAGTGAATGCAGTTGTACCATGGCCTATGTCATTGGTTGAAATTAACAGAAAGGTACGTGAAAAAATTATACTTCATTTATCTTTATTAATGTAAATTATATCTTTAAACCTTAATATTCAATCGTCATATTTTTTTTTCAGGCATACAATGATTACAAATTTGGATTTATGCAATCAAGTATCCACAAACCTGAGTTTGCACACTTGGGAACACATTGTCAGTGCTTTACCATCGTGCAAATCAGCAAGAAGTCGCACTATCAATCTTTATACCAAGCAAAGTCTATGGTGATGATGTATGGGCTCACTTCTATAAGGATGATATTGTTGAAGTTTTACAGTTGCAAAAGATTGGAGATACGGCGCTTGAGTTATATATGAGGTATTACTTTCATCCATCATCAACTATTATCTGAAATAAATTTGAATTTCAATAGTATTTCTAATTTAAATCGTTTACAGTTATCTTTTCCATGAGTTTGGACGCTTTGGATTCAAATTTGGGTTTATTAGACCGTCGTCCACGACAAGCATTCGAGACATTACCACAAGAGTTTCGATTTTGACGTCTCGGTTGACAATGTCTGATAGCTCATCCATCTTTTGCTATTTTCTACCATAATGTGATCCACAGGAGTAAGTATTCAACTAAATTTTATATTTGATAATTTTTAGCTACTTTAAAGATTTAACTTAACATGTTTTTCATCATTTTCTTGAAAGAGTCATTGGATGTTGTGTGTGCTTTTTCCAAGACAAAATCTGGTATATTGGCTAGATCCAATGGCTGGCATGGTTCGATCGGATGTTCAGCGTTTAATTGAAAAGTAAGTGTAAAATATTAAATTATTGGTTTTCATTTTAATTTTATACTTGAAATGTCACTAAACATATTTTTGTGTTTTGCAATTTAGGAGTTTTCAAAACATCCAAATTATGAATGCATCGTCTTCACAATCCAGATCGATTACATGGATAACAGTCGAGGTAACTAATTTAATTTCTAGCATATTTTTACACTTACAGTTGGGATAAAATATACTAACATCATGAGTTTTTACTTTTGTAGTGTCCACAACAACCACAAGGAACGATCTTATGTGGTTATTATTGCATAAGATACGTTCACGGTATCATTAAGTATGTCCAAGAAAATAATGGACAACTTCATGACAATTTTATTGATGTAAGTTTCATTTTTTTCGTTGCCATTTTAAAAATATATACAATTTACGTTTATATAAAACATGTTTTGATGTGAAAATAGGTGTTTCCAAATGGTCAGGAAAGTTACCCGTTTTATGTCATGAATGAAGTAAGGGACGAATTCACCTATTACATTCTTGATTGTCCCGTTCAAGATTATCAATGGAATTGATGAGGTAAGTTATATAATTATACAATACCATTGTTTTAATGAATGTTGTGGCGAGTTTCTAACTCGTGTAATTTTTTGTATAGGTTTAACAAGAGAAAGAAGCTATGGATCTTTTTGTATAGATTTGTAACATTTGATTTCTAAATATGAATTTGATTGCAAGTTAGTTTATCTTTTGATATTTTGTTCATGATTGATAGAGCACAGTTGTACGCTACTTTAAGTCATTTACATTGCTTATATTCTAACATATTTCAGTATAAGATTACGCTTTTGGTGTAGTTTTGTATCTCAGGTTTAAAAGAAGAGTTAGAATAAAAATGCAACAAGAAGGTTGAAATTCAGAGCAAAAGACAACAACTTGACAACAAAGGACAGAAGACCACTAGCGCGCGAGCACTATAGCGCGCGAGTGAAGGTCGCGCAGAAGACAACAGAACGATGACATCAGCAGACAGCGAGATATCAGGAGCGATGACGTCATCACGCGCACAGAATATTTCTAAGTTCGGTTTTTGGAGATCGAGTATTTCCTAAGCTGATTTTTAGAGATGCAGACGATTTCCTACAGATATCCTTGCCTAAATATTCGTGGAAACCTGATAGAACACAGTTGTACGCTACTTTAAGTCCTTTACATTGCGTATATGCTAACATATTTCAGTATAAGATTATGCTTTTGGTGTAGTTTTGTATCTCAGGTTTAAAAGAAGAGTTAGAATAAAAACACAACAAGAAGGCTGAATCTCAGGCAAAAAGACAACAAATTGACAACAAGGACAGAAGACCACTGGCGCGCGAGCACTATGGCGCGCGAGTGTGGGTCGCGCAGAAGACAGCAAAGCGGTGACATCAGCAGACAGCGAGATATCGGAGCGATGACGTGTCATCAGCGCACAGAATATTTCTAAGTTCGGTTTTTGGAGATCAATATTTCCTAAGCTGATTTTTAGAGATGCAGATGATTTCCTACAGATATCCTTGCCTAAATATTCGTGGAAACCCTAGGAGGCAAGGCTATAAATACAAAGCTTCATGGAGATCACATGCATGCACGCAGAAGGGACCAGACGGCTCAGAGCAGAATTCCGACTTAGCCGTGCGCGCAAGCTGTCACGCGAGCCTGACGACGCACCAACAGATTTGTCTTGTTATTTTAGTTGTCTTATAATTATTCTTGAGATGTATTCATTCAGTATGAGTAGCTAAACTCACTGAACTCGGTTTGGATTTTGATCTATGAATAATATGTTTTGAGGTCTTGTTCTTAATTTGCATGATAAGTTTAGTATTATTATTCCGAACTCAATTGCATGATAATTAGGTTAGACAATTAAGCGAAGCCTTGCACCGCAGACTTAGTTGTAGAATCTATTATCTATAGTTAAACTATCAGAAGTACGTGACTGTGAATGATAGGAGTAACACTAGAATAGGCAGTAGCTACCTTGACCGGATTCGTTATTGACTAGACTAGGTTGAATAATAATATCATACGACTTTGACCGGAATGTATGTGTAGGTTATTAAGCTGTGACAGGACCTTAACTTACGTGAACACTACATCATGTATCATTAGTGACCGAGGATAAACATAGAAATTCATAGTGAAGAATCTGAACCGAGCTCATCTCTTGCATATTATTTACATCTTTTATACTTGCTGTCTGTGTGTGCGCCAGTTGTACTTGCGCAACAGTTTTTTTTCTTTTAATTGTTACTCACAACCCCAATTTTAGTTTAGTTGAAAAGAGATTTCTCACCGTTCCCTGTGGATTCGACCCCAGCTTGCCAATACTATACTAGTAAGGAGAGTCGGGACAAATTTGCAGCACTCAACGACGTGCTCGTCAAATTTTGGCGCCGTTGCCGGGGAACGGCTAGAGAAGTTTTCTTTTCCTTTTTCTTTTTGTTATTTACTTTTCGTTTTTCTTAAATAAAAATCCAAAAAAAATTAGTTACGTTTAATTTAGCTGTTGTTTTTGTTTTGCATGGAAGATTTTGGTGAGAACAGTGTAATCGGCAGAAGAAGAGAAACTCCAGACGCGCCAGTGCGCAACGCCGAGAACATCTTTGCTCGCCTACACCCAGCTGAACTCGAAGCAATCAGAAGAGAAGTACGCAGAGACTTAGAGTTCAGAATGGACGTTGAATTACCCAGAAACGACAATCAGCTAAATGACAACGTGGATGTACGCGCGCCACCACCTGTCGCGCGCGTACCTGCTCAACCTGTGGCGCGACGCACCATCAAAGAGATGTCGGCTCCTCAAGCCGTTAACAACCTGGTGCATCGTGCCCTCCTGATGGTCACTTTCGAGCTGCGGACTCAACTTGTTCACTACATACCAAAGTTCCATGGTATGGCCAGTGAAAACCCAGTCAAGCACGTACGAGAGTTCGCGGCCATCTGCGAGAACATGAGGAATGGGAACGAGGATCCTGAGTTGCTGAAGTTGAGAGCTTTCCCATTCTCTTTGTGATTCAGCTCGACAATGGTTAATGGGGCTAGCTCCGGGTCAATAAGGACATGGCCCGAGTTACAAGAACGGTTTCTAGACAAATTCTATCCCGCGGCCAAGGTATCACTACTAGAGAGCTAGCCGCCCAAACAGTTGCATGGAGAGTCATATCAGAGTATATAGCGGTTCAGGGAACTTGAGCGAACTGCTACAACCACGGACTCCCACAACATGTACTATCGAGAACTTCCTCAACGGATTAACTGAGATGGAACTCAGGTTGTTGAATGCTTGCGCAGGAGGCAACGTGAGGAATATGTACCCAGAGGATGTTTGGAAGCTGATAGAAGACACTGCGGACCAAGTCAGATATCAAGTGTCTCTAGAGAACAACCGCACCAGATCACTGCATCAAGTAGACGTAACCGGAGAGATCAAAGAACTGAAGGATATGATGCAGAAACTGATGATGAAACAGAGCGCCGATACAAGACTGTGAATTCTGTCACGCCACAGAATCAGACTGACGCATGCCCCTCCCTATTCGAAGAACACGCAGATGTTAATGCAGTAGGAGGATGGAATAATGGACAGCTAGGCAAGGACAGCCTAGATTCGGTTAGCAGAGAACGGGTTTAGTTGGAAGAATGAGCAGAATTTCCAAAGACCGCGCGCTGACTGGCGCGCGCAACCTAATGCACCCACTGGCGCGCGACCTTACGCACCAGTGACTTCCTACAACCCACCACACAGACGCACTGAAGGACAAACGCAGAATACTCAACCACCCAAGAAATCATTAGAGGAAATAGTTAGTCAGTTGGCTGAGACAGTGCGAAGGAATGAAGAGCAGAATGATAAAGGTTTAAACTAATAGAGAACCAGCTCACCCAGATCGCCACCACTGTGAATGAACTGAAGGCTAGTGATGGTAATCTGCCCTCTCAGGTCATCCAGAACCCAAAGGAAGTATCAACATGGTTCAGATGGACGCGCCACAACCAGACAATACTAGCGCGCCAGTTGATACACGCGTCACTGCTGGCGCAGAAGAACAGAGTAAAGAATTGATTTAGCACCAGTTTTCACACAAGCACCTACTCTGATGCGCCAGAACAGAAGGAAGGTATCATGCTGAATGATCTCCAAGCAAGCTTGAAGTTATGCTTAGCTCCAGATTTACCAGAGAAACTTGCTGATCCGGGAACTTTTACTATTCCGTGCTTTATTGGAGACACCCTGGTTAGCGAGTGCATGTTAGACTTAGGAGCATCAGTTAACTTGCTGCCATATTCGCTATATTCAGCATCGTCAATGGGACCTCTAGAGCCAACGGACATTGCATTACTACTTGCGGACAACTCACGGACCGAAGCAAAGGGGAAGATAGTAGATGTCTTGACTCATGTCGGCGAACTCAAGTTCCTAGCAGATTTCTATGTAGTTGACATGAACAAGCCGAATACGGAAGCAAGAGAATCTGTGTTGCTTGGCCGACCATTCATGAGGACCGCGCAAGTGTGCATTGATGTCGGAAAGGTATGGTGACATTACAAGATAAGAAGCACATACTCAGATTAGATGTCATCAACAGAATCAAGTTATCAGAGGAACCATTGGTAAATGATTGGGTAAACGAGGCACCAATACCAAGGCATTCTGAGATGATGCGCGCCAGCCAGAAGAATATGCCTTTGGCGCGCCAGAACAATATAAAGAATAAGCCACCTGATAAGAGGCGCAGAGAGCGAAGCCGAGAGCAACACGATACTTGGGAACAGCATCGGAACGCAGATATGGTGCGCAGGATGATCATGCAGAATAGGGCTGCGCGACTCAAGGACGCGCGAGAGATAACTTGCGCACAGTCTGGCCCATCTGACAGACCTAATACGCGAGACTTCGCGTTTTCTATCTCTTTACCCTCCGATCATATTGACTACTCTTATTATTCTGATATTAACCCACTTGAATTTTTGCCATGCAGAAAAGATGATAACACGGAAGGAGGCAAATGTTCAAGTGTGGGGGAGGTAAACCGTGCGCTATGAGTGCACATTTGCGTCGAGCTAACGACGTTAAACAAAGCACTCGTCGGAAGGTACTCCGACAAACTTAACTTAGATTATTTTCATTTGTTTTGTGTGTGTTTAGTTTTAGTTTTAGTTTTAGGTTTAGTTTTAGTTTGGGCCCAAGTTAGTTTTGGGCCATGCATGCATGTGGGCTTTTTGTGCTATAAATATGTGATGTGGGGTTCATTTTGTGTCACTTTTCATTTTCAACTTATCTCACTAACACAAAAACCCAAAGCCACCAAGCCACCGCCGACCGCCGCCACTGCCGCGCGCCGCCGCCGCCAACCCAGAATTTTGAGATTTTTGGTCAGAACATAGATCTCAGTGCAGGTATTCTACTGTCAAAATTTCAGCTGATTTGGAATAGTTTTAGTGGTTCAATTTTCAGTAGAAGTGTTGAGATCCAGATCTGCATAGTGCTCGCGCGTGACAGGACACGCGCGCCAGTTTGATATTTTTGAGTGTTATTTGCTGCATACAATGTCTATCTGTGTGGATCAATCGGAAAAACTGGATTTTGAGATCAAATATAGGATGTATCAGTAGGTGTGAAGTGTTGCCTACCGTTTTGTGATGAGAGAGTTTTGCGAGATGGGTCTACGAAGAAGTGCAGCGGCTTTCAGCACTGGATGGGATCGTTTATGGAACTCAGCTCAGATACTGACGTGGAGGATACATTGGAGTTCCTCGCGTCGTATGAGGGTTAGCTGATCGGATTCGGTACCGCCACAGGGGCGTGTACTACGAGGCCACGCCATCACAGTTTGGCGCAGTCATGGGACTCGCGCATGCCTGGCGCAGAGTGATGAGCACACGGACCAGGAAGCCTGGGACGACTGGACTGACGGCAGCAAGCCGTATGCCGGAGGAAGGAGCCTCGGCACTGAACTTGTTGATCCGAAGATGTTCTATCTTCAGAGGCTCATCTCCCACTCCATCATCGGCCGCTACAATGGATCTCAGCGCCCGGACTACTAGATATGGAGATCCTCAAGGGTCTCTACTATGGGAAGAAGGTGCGCTACACGCGCCTGCTCACCAGCTACTGGGAAGCTGTGAGTATGAAGGGCCCACTGCTTTGTGGAGGACTGATCACGCACTTCCTGCGTGCGCTGCACATGGAGCCCTGGCTGGAGGAGCATACTATCGTACGAGCTGAGTACCTGACGCGCCAGAAGATGCGCCTGTACAAGGGAATTAAGGTGCGCGCGGATGGTACCGCGTATTGGAGTTACAGGCGCGGATTGGAGAACTACAAGTTGCGCCAGTTGAGGTTGCGCCAGAGGTAGTGGCGCAGAGCAGTGGTTCCCAGAAGGAGCAGGCGCCAGACCGGGCGTGCGCAAGCTGAGACCAGCGCACAAGGAGGTCGCGCATATGTGCAGATGGACGAGCGCTGGGTGTTCAACGCCCAGCGTGTTATGGAGTATGTGGCACCACAGGGTGCCAACTTGGACATGACGCCACCCAGGGGTTGGCACGCTGGAGACCCGATCCCAGAAGAGTATGCGCTGCAGAGCGAAGACCCGATCGAAGAACTCTCCCGGTCGTTTTCCACTTCGTTTTAAATATTTTTGTGATCGGTGTAATGAACTATTCGGTGGATGATTTGTGTTTCTGTTTTAAAACACATGTTTTTATTCGGTGCTTTAATTTTAATCGGTGTTTTAATTGACTCGGTGGGTGGCCATATTATGAATTGTGATCGGTGCAAATTGCTATATATGCATTACTATTACCTTCTTTACTACTTGTGCATAACGTGAGGACACGTTTTTGTTTAAGTGTGGGGGGAGTAGTACATTTATCTTAGGAGTAGGATTAAAAATTTTTCGTTTTTTAATTTAGTTAAACAAACCGAATGTGAACACATCTCAAGAGGTAATTGCGCGCGAGAAACACTGGCTTGCGCGACCTGTGTGCGTCACTCGCGCACCTGAATTTGTGCTTATATGACATATTCTGATTTTTGATAATTTTTTCGAATTTTGTGTGTCTCTTGAGTGGAATAAAGAGGGATGTGGAGTTGATAGAAACGTCCTAGAGAAGCAGTCGACCGAACGAAGCTTGAGGATCGGTTGTATGGTTATGAGTACTCGTGGAGGTTGGTACTCCGTGGTCAAAGGAATAAGAGCAAGCTCAGTCACGCAGATGCCGAAGGCGAAACCCTAATGGCGTGACGAGACGGGAAAACAGACCGTCTTCGCTGAAGTTAGTTGCTCAGGAAGGGGCGCGCGGTTGCAAACGCGCGGCCTGACTTGCGCGCGACTGGTCAGAAGCGAGAGCGGGGCGTGGTTCCATAGCTGCTATCCGAAGGCCATGATTGGAAACCGTTCTAGGGAAGAACATTATCCGGACCAGAAAGTATTCAATTCAAAGTTAAAGCTCAAAAGGCCGAAACAATGAAAAGAAGAAAAGTGTGCAACAAAAGTTATCAGTTGTCCGAGAAACAAACAGTGAAGCGTCAAAGACGTGAAGCTCAGAAACCCTAAGACACGGATCAATCACGTATCAGAGGAAGCGAATACAATTAACCATGCAATCGCAACTCAAGAAGAATTCGGTGACCGGTGCTTGAAAAGGACTATCTCCCAATCATCCGAATTGATATGCATTCCACAAGAGAGGTAACACAAGGTTTGAATTAATGACTTAAATCAGTTTTGTGTTGTATAATCACAAGTGCGCAGGTTATGTGAGTGGCGCAGACGTGTGGCGCAGTAAGTCCAACATTCACGCGTGCATTACACAAGAGGTAAGGAAGCCGACTTGTTCAGGGACGAACAAGAGTAAGTGTGGGGGATTTGATAGAGCACAGTTGTACGCTACTTTAAGTCCTTTACATTGCTTATATTCTAACATATTTCAGTATAAGATTACGATTTTGGTGTAGTTTTGTATCTCAGGTTTAAAAGAAGAGTTAGAATAAAAACACAACAAGAAGGCTGAATCTCAGGCAAAAAGACAACAACTTGACAACAAGGACAGAAGACCACTGGCGCGCGTGCACTATGGCGCGCGAGTGTGGGTCGTGCAGAAGACAGCAAAGCGGTGACATCAGCAGACAGCGAGATATCCGGAGCGATGACGTCATCACGCGCACAGAATATTTCTAAGTTCGGTTTTTGGAGATCAAGTATTTCCTAAGCTGATTTTTAGAGATGCAGATGATTTCCTACAGATATCCTTGCCTAAATATTCGCGGAAACCCTAGAAGGCAAGGACTATAAATACAAAGCTTCATGGAGATCACATCATGCACGCAGAAAGGAAGGACCAGACGGCTCAGAGCAGAATTCCGACTGCT
>QZGG01001621.1:0-58481 GCA_006409495.1 Sedum album
GGAGGAGATTTGTATTTGTATACCGGGGTGGGTGGTGGGGGAGATTTGTACTTGTACACCGGGGTGGGTGGTGGAGGTGATTTGTACTTGTACACCGGGGTGGGTGGTGGAGGTGATTTGTACTTGTACACCGGGGTGGGTGGTGGAGGTGATTTGTACTTGTACACCGGGGTGGGTGGTGGAGGTGATTTGTACTTGTACACCGGGGTGGGTGGTGGAGGTGATTTGTACTTGTACACCGGGGTGGGTGGTGGGGTGATTTGTACTTGTACACGGGGTGGGTGGTGGAGGTGATTTGTACTTGTACACCGGGGTGGGTGGGGGTGATTTGTACTTGTACACCGGGGTGGGTGGTGGGGAGACTTGTACTTGTACACCGGGGTGGGTGGTGGCGGTGATTTGTACTTGTACACCGGGGTGGGTGGTGGGGTGATTTGTACTTGTACACCGGGGTGGGTGGTGGGGGAGACTTGTACTTGTACACCGGGGTGGGTGGTGGGGTGATTTGTACTTGTACACCGGGGTGGGTGGTGGTGGAGACTTGTACTTGTACACGGGGGGTGGTGGTGAGGAGACTTGTACTTGTACACCGGGGTGGGTGGTGGTGGAGATTTGTACTTGTACACGGGGTGGGTGGTGGCGGTGATTTGTACTTGTACACCGGGGTGGGTGGTGGTGGAGACTTGTATTTGTACACCGGGGTGGGTGGTGGCGGTGATTTGTACTTGTACACCGGGGTGGGTGGTGGTGGAGATTTGTACTTGTGACGGGGTGGGTGGTGGAGGTGACTTGTACTTGTACACTGGGGTGGGTGGTGCGGCGACTTGTATTTGTATACCGGAGTAGGTGGTGGAGGTGATTTGTATTTGTATACGCGCTTGGGTGGTGGAGGTGACTTGTATTTATATTTAGCATCACTTGAAGATGGAAACATAAAAGATAGTATTACCACCAACAAGGTGGTAATGAGAAATGCCTTTGAAGAACTTTTAGGCATTCTCATGATTGAGATTATTGAATTGAAAGACTTAATTTGTTGTGCCTAAAACACTTCTCTTTCAGCCCTATTTATACATCATCTCATTTTCTTCTGAAGTTATTTTAATATCCTACATCGTGACATTGTGATCATGTAGTGGGAAGCACAAATCTATAATTTACACAAACAAAATCAATCTAAGGTTTAAACGTGAGACGTAGTAGACATGTTTGGAGTATTGTTCATTATTTCCAGATCTGCCTTTTAACAATCTAAATATGAGAAGTTGACATCAGATTTGAAGCATAGGCATTCTGAGTTCTGCTGAAAGTGATCATTTTGTATAAGCTAAGTTCCGGATCTAAATCTAAATGTATTGAAGTTCACTCATTCACATTCAGTTAAAGTTCAAAACATTGATACATCTCCAAAAGGAGATTTAGAATCACATGATGATGAGACCCACAGGCTCAATATGCATTATCTTCTCAAAGGGCTTAAAGCAGAACACGCCTTGTAGTTTATGCAAATGCCAAACTGGAAAGCTCCCTTTAGGTTGCCTTTTGTGTGTCTTCTTCATCATCAGATCAAACTCCACTTCTTCTCTATTGCATTTCTCATTTACTTTGATGTTTAAAACTGCATTTTGAGCTGAAATAAGTAAGATGTCGAAGGAAACTGATTATTATGACTCGCTTGGTATTACCTCATTTGCATCGGATGATGAGATTCGAAAGGCTTATTATCTCAAGGTATGATCACTGGATTGACGCTGTTTCTCTTATGGAATAATTATTTACACGATATTTTTTTCTACTTGGTTAGGCGAAGAAAGTGCATCCTGATAAGAACCTGAATGATCCTTGTGCTGCTGAGAGGTTTCAGGTCAGAATCAGATTATTTGTTCTTATGAATACTACTTTTACTTAGACTGATGCAAACTGCAACCATTATCGAAATTTCTGTTGTCTGATTTTCTTGCTTTTCAGGCGTTGAGTGAAGCGTACCAGGTATTGAGTGATCCAGTCCAACGAGATGCATATGACAGAAATGGGAAGCTTGCTGTCTCTAGGTATCCATAAAATCTAAAATAATTACTCTATGGTCTGATGTATCTGACCATTTTGTTTACAGGGATGGTATGTTGGATCCACTCTATGTGTTTGCTTTGTTGTTCGGGAGCGAGCTATTCGACGACTATATAGGCCAACAAGCTGTAGCATCTATGGTCTCGGCGGAGTTAGTAACCGAAGGCCAAGATTCTGAAAAACTAACAAATAAGTTAAAGGCAAGAAGAATTCCTTTCTTCTGATTATGCTGATAGATATTCTTTAACAATGTTCTCTTTCAAATGTGCAGGGTTTGCAAAAGGAAAGGGAAGAAAAGCTAGCAAGAACATTGAAGTCTTTTCTCGACCAATACGTCAAAAATGACGAACAAGGCTTCCTGAATCGTTCCGAGTCAGAGGCAAAGAGACTCTCACAGTCAGGTAAGTATAAAATTTCGTTGTCAGTAGAAGCCTTGTTTGCACAAGAATTTCTGTTAAGTTTTTTTGTTCGAAAACATGTCAGCTTTTGGAGCTGAAATTCTCAGCACGATAGGCTACATTTACGAGAGACAGGCGGCACAGGAGCTAGGAAAAAGCAAAAAATATCTTGGAATGCCATTTGTAGCAGAATGGGTTCGTAGTAAGGGACATATATTCAAGTCCCAAATTACAGCAGCTAAAGGTACTAAACTTAAAACCTTCAGACAAACTTTTTTGCTACTTATGTTGCTAAGTTCTTTAATGTACTAAAATTATAGGAGCATTTCAACTGCTTCAGCTTCAGCAAGATCATGCCTGCCCACAAATTAAATCCGATAGCAGTGGCCGTGAAAACAGTAATGAATCACATGTACAGTTGAATAAAGAAACAATGATGGACTCCTTATGGAAACTTAATGTAGTTGATATTGAGGCAACCTTGTTGCATGTTTGTCAAATGGTAAGCCACAAAGATACTTGTGAATGATACAGTAATGACTCTATATGTCAGAAAACTGAGCAATATTTACAGGTGCTAAATGAAAATGGCGTCAAGAAGGAAGAACTCCGAGCTCGCGCCATGGCCTTAAAAACTCTAGGGAAGATATTTCAGGTATGCCATTCTGATATTTCAGAGTTTTGCTATGTATGCCATACCATCATGGGAGTTTTATATCTAATTTTACTAGGGGAAGAACAATGATGCAAATAATGCAACTCCAAAGAGCAGAAACATTGCAGATGTAATGGAAGAAGACTCTAGCTCAGAGAGCAGTGATGATATTGAGACCACAAGGAACGTTAAGTTCAGAACACCAATGATGATGCAAGGTATAGGGAGGCTATTCCGATGCTTGTGTAATCCAGCCTACGACGTGGACGACGATGACGATGAGGAAATCCGGTTTCGAAAATAGAAGCTGAAGTCAAGACTCATGTTTTTGATGGCTTGCTAGTTTCAGTAGCTCTCATTTCTTGCTCAAGTGTTCTGTATTCAATATTCCAAGACTAATGAAATATATATTTATTGTTTTTTTTAAATAAATCATATTTCAAATGACATTTAACAACAAATTAGATACTTTAAATGAAGCCTAATTAATATTAAATCTTAAATAATATTAATATTTATGAATTGCTTAGCTGGCAATCTAGAGAGAATCTAACCTATTTCTAATCCTACCATTGCACATCAAGATATTTCTAGGGTTTGGAACGCAACGCAACTCATCGCAGCCTCTCTCTAGCTCTTTAATTCGATTTTCTGGTATTCGGCTCCTCCAAATTCGTCTTTTAATCACCTCCGCGTGCTTCTTTTGATTCCAGATCTGTGTTTTTCGATACTGTTGACTATTTCTGTTTGATTGTCTTCTTATTTCGAAGCTTTTTGATTTCATGTTTTTAATTTGTTTTAGATTAATTAATTTTAGGAACTTGGACATTGAATCTCAGTGCTTTACTTTCATTTCTGGCTGTGATTATTGTTGCATCTATTTTGGATTAATTCTAGTGTATTGTAATTGATTCGTGTAGATGGCTGATGGGGATGAGTATCGTTGCTTTATCGGAGGCTTGTCGTGGTCTACAACTGACGATGGATTGAAGGATGCTTTTAAGAAGTTTGGTCATCTCCTCGAGGCTAAGGTAAACCTATTGTCAATCGGATGAAGTTCACCTGTTTATGCACTGGGCTGTTTTTGTTGAATATTGATGAGTCCCATTTAATAACTTGGTATTAATATACACCTTTAGCTTAATGTCATTATATTGTTAACTGACCTTAGTCCAATAACTTGTTATCAAAAAAAAAGAAAGACCTTAGTCCGATAACAATTTTACCACCGTGGCAGCTGTTTATGGATAATATTACATAAGATGTGTTCATTAGCAGTACTGGTTTTGTTAGAGATTGACATTTAGTGAATTAGCTTTATCTGCTCAGGATTGACATGGCTCATCTTTCAGGTTGTTCTTGACAAGTTTTCTGGAAAATCTCGTGGATTTGGGTTTGTTTCCTTTGATGATAAAAAGTCCATGGAAGAAGCGATTGAAGCTATGCATAATGTGGATTTAGATGGGCGGACCATCACTGTTGACAAGGCTCAACCAAACCAAGGTAGGGGAGATAGGGATGGAGATCGGGACCGTGATCGTGGGCGAGATTCTAGAGGTGATGGTGGGGATCGAGACCGTGATCGTGGACGAGATTCTAGGGGTGATGGTGGGGATCGAGACCGTGATCGTGGGCGAGATTCTAGAGGTGGTGGTGGACGTGGGTCTGGCGGGGATTGTTTCAAATGTGGAAAGCCTGGGCATTTTGCCAGGGAGTGCCCTTCAGGTGATGGTGGTAGGGGTGGTAAATATGGAGGACGAGATGATAGATACAATGGTGGAGGAGGTGGTGGTCGTTATGACTCTGATCGTAGTGGTGATCGCCGCAGTAGTCATGGCAGCAGGGATGGTGGTAGCCGAGGCGGATCTGGAAGCGACAGGTACAGCCGTGATCGTTCTGGACCCTATGATCGTCCTAGTGGTGGAAGCCACCGCTGATTGGCTTCGCATCAGGTGCGCTGCGCAGAGAACATTTCTAGTGAGTGGCTTCATGGTTGTTCTTATCCATTTTTCATGTGACATTTTTTCCTTTTTCAGATAAGCTACGTGGAGGGTGTTACCTCTGCCATAGTCGAGGCTGCAGGAAGAGGAGATGGTGTTTGCCCCAGTCTATGGACCTATCTATTACTTTCAGTTTGTTGTCCGTATCAGATATGAGAGGGATGCTTGTTCTTTGGCCGTTTTGAGTTTGTTTAAATGCCTGAATCTTGAATTGGCTCTTGTTGCTTATGAATGCAAGCGTTGCTGCTGAGATCCTGGGAATTGTTTTCATCTCAATGTGGTATTGGTTCGCTTGTTTGTGTTGAGTCCATAGTTTGGAAAGTTTGGATACCTGGTTCATGTTACTAATTCTGCCCATCGATGCTTCACGGTATGCTTATGTTCCTTTAGAACCACACAAACATCATATCTTGATGTGTCATGATTGAGGAAGATTCAACCAAAACTGTTTTTGTGATATTAATCAATTTAATGTTTTGGCAGGCTTGTGACCTCTTAAACTCTTTGGCCTGAAACCTGAATTGTTGATCTTTGGCTTTTGGCTTAACTTTTGCCCTAACCTACACCGTGTTCTGCCCTTGTTCTGAGCATGCATGTGGTTATTGGCATTTGCGCTTTTAACATGCCGTTGTGCCATCTATGGAGTTGTTTTTTGGGAGGATTACATTGTAACCTGCTCTGGCTCTGTATCGGTCTTTGTTCGTGTGTTGTGGAAAGTGGCTTCGTGGTGGCTCTAGATGGTAATTTGTTCATTCTTGTCCAGTGGCTACACATCCTTAAGATGTTAGACACTCATTAGGGTCCTTGAGTATTCTTAGAAATTTGGAATCATTTCCTTGTGATCATGCGGCTTCTACCTTCTAAGGGAATCCTACCTAGATGGGATGGCCGGTTAGAATATTAGAGTTTCCTTACGTAATCCTTGAAAGATGGGACATGGGAGTTTGTGTATTTTAAGATTTGAACTGACTGTAGCTTCCTGTCACTAACAGTTTTCCCTTTATTTTGGCAATGGTGTTTAGAGTTGCTTTTTGTTGTTTGCCGAGCGTTTTTCTCTGATCATTATGTTATGTAAATTGAGTTCTGTGGACTGGAAAATGTTTCGTTTTGTCTCCATCTGCGCTAGCCAGATATCCATTGATGGCCCAAGATACACGCAGGTTCAGACATGTATACATAATGCATGGTTGAGTCTTCTCAATTTGAGGGTGTTGTTTAGCCAGATATCGTTGTCTCCATCTGCACGATTGAGTCATGATCCACACTCAGCGCCACAATCGATGAATACAGACTCTTGAAACCACAGGCAATGTATGCATTCTTGTATATGTTAAAGGAGATCCGATTCACAGTTTCTTAAAGTGTCTCATTCATGAAGCTTATTGAATTGGGAAACTCATATAATACAACAGTGAAAATATGAAGCGAGTGGAAAACATCAAACTGAAGTGCTTCACTTGCATCCACCAAGTGGAGAACCGCACAGGCAATCATTGCCGACAAAAGCACTTGCAGCAAATGACGTCGCAGGAAGCTTCCCGCACAAATGATTGTAGCTCAAGTTCAGTTTCTTCAGCTGCGACACCGTTTCAGGCACTTTCCCAAACACCAAGTTCCTCGACAAGTCTAACTCAGTCAATGCCTTCCCGAACCGAAGCGTACCCAAATCAAATTTCAATTTATTCCCTGAACCGTTGAATCCGACCAAATACTCGGTTCGATTCAGCAATTGAACCGGGCTGCCAGTGATCTCATTTTCAGACAGGTCAATGTAATCATAGAAGTAAGTCTCTGCTGGTTTGAAATCCTCAAGCCTCATTCTCAATCCACATTTAGCCAGCTTGAGTGAGTAGATGATCGGGGAGGTCTGAACCCACTTGGGAATCGTAACTAAATTAAATTTGTTGTACGAAAGATCCAGCGACTCGATCCCTTTCACGTAAAGTTGCGGAAAGGGATCAGTTAAAAGATTGTGGGAGAGGTTCAGGTTGAATATTTTTGTCAAATTTGAAAATGACTTGGGAACTGTCCCGGTGAGTCGGTTTCCGGAGAGGTCTAGTGTGTCTAATGATTTAAATTTGCTTAAAAATTCCGGGATTGTGCCGGTCAGATTGTTGCGACCGAGTTCTAGATTTACTAGATTGGGAGCTAGTGATGCGATGGACGATGGTATCCTTCCGGAGAACGAGTTTCCGGAGAGGAGTAAGAAGAATAAGTTGGTGAATGAGGAGAAAAAGTTTGGAATGTTACCAATGAGCTTGTTGTTCTCCACGCTAAAGTAAGTGAGTTTTGTGAGATTACTAATTACCGTTGGAAGCGGTCCGTGGAATTGGTTTCCGCCGAGTTTGAGCTGGTTTAGAGCCGTGAGTTTTGATATAGAATTTGGGATGCGACCAACGAATCTGTTTCCGGTTAGACTAAGTGCGTCTAGTTTGGTGAGATTTCCTATAGACGGGGAGAGTAGACCGGATAGCTTGTTGTTTTCCAAGTATATGTAATTCAGATTCCCAAGTGTGAAAATGGACTCGGGAATACGGCCGGAGATATTTTTAAGGTTGATGAGGTAAAGGCCGGTGAGGAAGGTGAGTTTTGAGATAGCAGGGGAGATAGTCCCGGCCAGATACTCATTGGGTTTGTCTTCAGATGCGGATAGGTAGAGTGTAGTGACTCTGGAGTTTTGGCCGCAAGAAATTCCATTCCACTTGCAGCAATCAGTTTTTGGAATCCATGTTGCGAGGATTTTAGTGGGATCGTGTTTGATTGCGGATTTGAATGCGATAAGGGCGGCGTGATCGTCCGGATGGCACACTCCGGACGCTAAGGAAAGTAAGGTAATGAATGAGAAGAATGTGATGAGTGGCGTATGATTCATTTTGTTGATGTGGTTTGTGAGTGTTGGGAGGATGTTTTTATAGATGAAGATGTATGAAGTTTGACTTTGACTGAGATTTGGAGGATTGGATTATGAGATTTTTGACTTTGCTGTCTTTCCTTTGGCTGTCTTTGTTTGAATATAATTCAATAAAGTGAGTTGTAGTGAGCTGATTGAGAGGTAAGTGGCCAATGCATTGATTGTAAATACGCGTGGTTGTAGTGCAAGTGGTCGTGTCCTAAATTTACTATGGAGTACAAAACTGGGATGGACGTATCTATCTTACAATGTGGTGTAGCGCATATCTTGCATTTTGGAATGTGTATCGAACTAGCGAATTGCGCGTAAGGCCGCCTCGAGCTGAACGATACTTTTTTGATAATGACAAAATTAAATAAAACAATGGAGACTTTAATACACTGAAAGTTACATCTAATTTGGTATATTCTCTGCTTCCCCTTCTATTTTGTCCACTGGTGTGCGGAAGGACCTTACTCAACTTGGAACACACTATGGTTGCACCATCCAGCAGCTGCTCAAGGCACTAGTGACATCAGTTGCATCCCCGATCACGAACACAAATAAGCACACGAACACAATTCATATAATAAGTGATAGGCTAGGTAATGAATGTGTTACTATTCAACTATTGTGCAACTTATGGGCTTTAGAATTGCTAAGTGTAGGAAATCTAACTAGGCTAATCTAAACCTAATCAGATTATCAACCAAAATGCAAGATCTGGAAATTGCAGAAAGAAATGGACACAACCTTTTTTATACCGTGGTTATATGCACCGGAGTGCTTTAGTCCACGTTGAGCTCCGATTAGGGCTCGGTGTATATTGATGCAGCCGGAAATTTGGCCGGAATCTCGCCTGAATGTACACGGTTACACAGCAGCACACACACTTCCTTCACAGTATAGATCTAGCCTGTATTCAGTCCTATTACACACTTGGAACACCTCCAAGCTTGCCAGAACAAACTGGCTACCAACAGGACCTAGACTAATCCGATCCACACCAAATCAGGATCAATGAGATCCTTGATACATGCGCTACAAAACCTCACAACTTGATTGAGAAACGCTCCACAGATGAGCAACACAATCACTCGATTTCAGAAGAACGAAAAAAAATGAAGAATGAAAACCCTAATCTCAAGATCGCGTGAGTCTGCACATCTGGAGAATAAGAAGCTTTTATACTTCCTTCAATAATTGATCTCAGCCGTCCACTCTAATCCAATGCTCAGGAAATCTCCACGCGATGCTGAGTTGTATCTACTTGCTGAGACAGCAAATCCAGCTTTGGGCTTGAGCTTATTTCTGGCCCATATTCAAGTCTGCACTCTGCTCAGGATTCCATCCACAAATCTCCACCTGAATCCTGAGTTTCCAGCACCCAATAATGCCTTGAGCTTCAAGAACCAGCAATACCATACTCAGATAACTCCAGCCAAGATCATTCCCTTCTTCCCATCCAGCTAGAGCTCCTGAGCAGTCCACTGCTGATCTTCACTTACCTCCTTAGCATACATCAATACACACCAAGAACTAGTCTTCATTGCTCAGTACCTGCAAAACAAATTACTCCAAGTGCAACAGTCTCAAGCAATGCTTGAACTTGCTGTTAGTCACAATTTTAGTACCAAAATCAGCAGCATTTTCAGCAGTATGAACCTTTAACAGTTTAACCACATTCTTAGCAATCAAATCCCTAATATAATGGAACTTAATTCCTACGTGCTTAGTTCTTTCATGGTATACAGGGTTCTTACTCAGCATCAACGCAGACTGACTATCAGTATATATAACAGGCACACAATCACACAGTTTAGCTTCATTCAACAAACCAATCAGCCAAACAGCTTCCCTAGCAGCATCATTAATTGCTACATACTCAGATTCAGTTGTAGACAATGCAACCAGAGGTTGTAACTTAGATTTCCAAGAAATACAATTCATACCATATAGAAAGTAATATGCAGAAGTAGATTTCCTAGAATCTCTATCAGATGCAAAGTCAGCATCCACAAAACCAGTCAAACTCATTTCCTGAACTCTATCAGTATAAACCAAACCAATATCCAAGGTACTGCACACATAAGCAATAACAGATTTCAAAGCATACCAGTGTTCAATCCCAGGATTTGACATATATCTACTTAAAACAGATATAGCATGTGACAGATCAGGCCTAGTGCTAATCATGGCATACATTAATGATCCTATAGCATTTGCATAAGGAAAATGTTCCATCTTAATGATTTCTATCTTAGTCTTCGGACATTGGGACTTAGATAATACATGATGAGCAGCTAAAGGCATAGAAACATTTCTGCAATTCAAACTACCAAACCTAGAAACTAATTTCCGCAAGTAAGGAGTCTGATGCAATTTCAACCAACATTTCTGCCTATTTCTATCAATCACCATTCCTAGTATTTTCCTAGCAGGTCCAAGATCCTTCATGTCAAACATACTATTCAATTTCTGCTTAAGTTCATTAACCTTAGACATAGACTTACTGATTATGAGCATATCATCCACATATATCAGCACATACACAGGATTTTCAGCAAGTGAGGCAAAGTAAAAACAGGGATCATATGAACTCCTCATAAAGCCAACACTCACAATAAATGCATCAAATTTTAAGTACCATTGTCTAGGACTTTGTTTTAACCCATACAAAGACTTTTTGAGCAAACACACATAATCAGGAAACTTTTTATCTACAAATCCCTCAGGCTGATGCATATAAATTGTTTCTTCTAGGTCACCATGCAAAAAAGCTGTTTTTACATCTAATTGTTCACATTCAAGGTCAAACTTAGCAACTAAGGACAGCAGTAACCTTATGGTTTTAAATTTCACAACAGGGGAAAAGATTTCATTAAAATCTATACCCTCCCTCTGAGTAAATCCCTTAGCAACTAACCTAGCCTTAAACCTTACAGGTTCTTTATCAGTTAAACCTTCCTTAATCTTAAACAACCATTTGCACTGAACTAACTTCTGATCCTTAGGTTTTTAACAAGTATCCATGTTTTATTATCATGCAAAGAGTTCATTTCATCAACCATAGCAGCATGCCATTCATTTTTATTCCTAGAACTCATTGCATCCAAGTAATCAGAAGGTTCACAAATCATTCAATTCAGCAGCAGCAATCAAAGCAAGATATTCTAGCTCAGCATAGGAAGAGTACCTAGCAGGAGGTCTAATTTCCTGCCTCCTTTCCCTGTCTCTTGCTAGCTGATAGTCCATCAGCTCACCCTGAGCTGAAGGCTCTAGATTTTCTACTTGCTGGTTTTCTAAGGGTTCATGGTCATTTCCTAATTCTTGTGGTTCATGCTCAAGTTCAGTCTCTATTGGGTTGTCATTTGCTATATTATTATCAGGTTCAGGGACTTCTTCAATATCAGCTTGGGTCTGGGTTCCTAGAGGCTCCACCTCAATCTGAGCACTAGCTGGCTCTACATTAGGTTCACTATCAGCAGGACTATTTCTACAAGGAAAGGTACTTTCATCAAATGTAACATCCCTACTGATTATTATCTTAACCCCTCTAGCATCTTTTTCCCATAACCTATACCCTTTAGTCCCAAACTGGTCTTGGTATCCTAAGAATACACATTTAAGTGCTCTAGGGTCAAGTTTCCCTTCTTTGTTATGTGCATATGCTGCACATCCAAAGATCCTAAGCCTACTCAGGTCAGGAACCTTTCCTGACCAGACTTCTACAGGGCATTTGAGGTCTAACATCCTATTAGGGCTTCTGTTCACTAAATAGGTGGCTGTACTTAAGGCTTCCCCCCAAAATCCCTTAGGAATATTAGCAGTAATCATCAGGGCTCTAACTCTTTCTAGCAGGGTTCTATTCATGCGCTCAGCTACCCATTCTGCTGCTGTGGTGTATATCTAACTGTCTTATGTCTTAATATTCCATGGGTTCTACAGAAAGTATCAAATTCCTCATTGCAAAATTCTAACCCATTGTCTGTCCTAAGGGCTTTAATCTTCCTAGAGGTCTGATTTTCTATTAATAGTTTCCATTCCCTAAATTTACTAAAGGCTTCATCCTTAGTTTTTAGGAGAAAGGTCCAAACCATCCTAGAGTAATCATCAATAACACTTAGGAAATACCTATTCCCTCCATGTGATTCATGGTTCTCTGGTCCCCACAAATCAGCATGGAGATATTCTAGGATATGTTTACTAGTGTGGCTTCCTACAGGAAAGGGCTGCCTATGTTGTTTGGCCAAGACACACTGTTCACAGAAATCCATCTGTGATATGTTGTCTTTGCCTAGCAATCCTTGCTTGGCAATGGCTTCTAATCCCTTCTGACTGATATGTCCTAATCTCAAATGCCATTTGAGAGTGGACTTACCAGCAGAATCAGAAATTACAGCATTAGCATTATCAGTCAAGCACACACCATCCAAGACATATAAACCATGAAACATTTTTCCAGTTAAAACTAGTTTATCACCCTTAAACACTTTAATCACACCATTACAAGCAGAATATATGCAACCAGATTTATCAAGTGCACCTAGTGATATTAAGTTTCTTTTTAAACCAGGAACACACCTAACATCAGTCAAGGTCACAGATCTACCATCATTCATAGCTAGCACAATATTACCAATTCCAGTCACATTGCAAACATTATTATCACCCATGAATACTTTTTCATTACTGATCTTAGTCAATTGTTTAAACCATGATTCATGAGGACACATGTGAAAGGAACAACCAGAGTCAAGAATCCACTGAGTCATACAATCATTGGTAGATACATTCAAGACTTCACCATTATTTCCTATATTATCAGACGCAGCAGCCAAATTAGTTTCATTACCAGCCTTTTCCTTAAGTTTTGCCTGCCATTTAAAATAGTTTTTCTTAATATGCCCATTCTTATTACAAAAGAAACACTTCCTAGTTTCTGTTTGTCCTTTATCAGATTTCTTACTATCCTCTTTGCCTTTCTGATCATTGTTTTCCTTAGTATTCTTACCCTTATTACCCTGACCACCCTTCTTACCCTTAACAAACAAGCCACTAGCAGACTTAGACTTATTTCCCTTAAGTTCTAACTCCCTAGTTTTCATAGCAGTAGTCAAAGTTTCATAAGAAGGAACAGTACCAGTCAAAGTAAACACATGCTTCACTATATTATAGTTTTCAGGCAAAGCATTCATAAGAATCATCACAGCACTAACATCATCAAGAGCATGTGGAGTACCATCAACCATCAAGACAAGCTTCCTAAACTCATCTAAATTCTCATCAATAGTCTTAGCACTATCAATTTTAAAAGCATACAAAGCAGCCTTAACATATGCAAGATTAGGTGCTATCTGATTAGAATATAAAGTTTCTAATTTAGACCAAATTGCAATAGGAGTCTTGAAGGTACATACCTGTCTCAGAATGTTATCTGAGAGACTCAATACCAGCAGATTATAGGCTTGCTTCATGATCTTGGCCTTTCTGGCCTTCATCTCATCAGTCCATGTGCTTTCATTCTCAAGTGCTCCATCCACATCATGCTGCGATAGGAGAGCCTTCATCTTCAGACTCCACAGTTGAAAGTCATTCTTTCCATCAAACTTCTCGATCTCCATCTTGCCCATCGACATGTTTTCCTCGCAAGGCACAAAGAATCACAAGTCAATGCAGATGAAGGTTCTTGCAAGAACTAATTAAATCTAAACCGGCTCTGATGCCACTGTAGTAAATCTAATCAGGCTAATCTAAACCTAATCAGATTATCAAGTAAAATGCAAGAAACTGAAAAATGCGGTAAAGAACAGACACAACCTTTTTATACCGTGGTTATATGCACCGGAGTGCTTTAGTCCACGTTGAGCTCCGATTAGGGCTCGGTGTATATTGATGCAGCCGAAAATTGGCCGGAATCTCGCCTGAATGTTCTTGCTTACACAGCACCACACTCAACAACACAAACCTGTATAGATCTAGCCTATTACACCCCTTGGAAACCTCCAAACTCCCCAGAACAAACTGGTTCGCCTATAAGCTGTAGACTACCCCGATCTACACAATACTTGGATCAATCTGATCCTCTAATCAAGCGCAACAAAACCTCACAAACAGATTTCTCATGCACTCAACAAAGATTACAACACACTCAAAACTCTCAAGCGGCTGAAACCCTAACTGCTAAGTCGAAAGCGTAAGTCTGCACATCTGGAGAATAAGAAGCTTTTATACTTCCTTAACCCCATGATCTCAGCCGCCCATTCTGATGATCATCCAACGCTCAGAAGTTAACCACGCAATGCTGAGCTGTCATCCTTCGCTGAGTCAGCAACTTAAGCTTTGGGCTTGAGCTCAGTTCTGGCCCATTCAATAAAGCATCCAGCTCAGGATTCCATCCACAGCAGTGTATGTGATACTTCTTGCTCTTATTCCTCGTCATTTTTTAATTTGTGGCTTAAGCATGGTGTTAATCTAAGGATCATATTTTAATAGTTGATGTGGTCTTTGCTGTTTCCTGCAGCTTGTTGCAGGCTGGTTTTTCTGTTATATATGGTCCATTGAGTCTTTTGTTTCTTCTTTTGGCGTTGGAGTATCCCTCTTCAGTTGTCTTTCGACTCTTTGGAGTTGAGGGAGTCAGGGGCTGTTGGTTGTTGCTTAGTGTCCAATTGTTCTACAGTCTCAGTATCCCACCCGGCCGGGGCAAGCTGGGTCAATTCAAGTCAAGCGCAAACCCATTTATTAGTCATAGGGAGGAGCGAACCTTTGGTACTTCTCATGTATTTTATTTATAAAAGGAGTCTTGGGCCGAGCTCGAAGCTTCCTTCGTAACTTCCGGAACTTCTTCGTAGTGGCTCCGTTCCATGCCTCATTTCATAGGGAATCTCAAAGTGGCTCTATTTCATTATATTCCATCTATATCCCAATTCCATTCATATCGATTCATTCATACAGAAGAAAAGGTTCTCTATTGATTCAACCGCTGTACCTATGGGAGCCAAAAGATGGGGGAGAGCTAGGACAGTTATTGTATGAGGTCTACCCAATGCTAGATGCAGAGGCGCATAATAGATCGATATGAGCATCATGAGCTGTCCCGTAATAAAACCAGTTGTTGCTGATGCCTTCTTCTCGGTTCCTTCTTCCATAACCTGAGCTCAGAGAAGCCAAAGCTTACAAGGAGAGGATTTCTTACTTCGCCCAAGCACGTATTTGTTGAGGCGAAACTGATCCAATTCGGAGTTGTTGATGTTTATACCGATCGAGCCAGAATTTTTTCGAATACATTCTTGAATTTTCGCTCGCCCGTCCAGACGCGGCGCCCTTTCTCATTATCATATACCGCCCTTTCTTTCCTCCCGGCTATTCACGCATGAATACGCGGACGGAAATACCTTATTTAGGAAAAGTAATGATGGACTAAGTATATCATGAATTATTGATTGCCAATCTTACTTGTATTTTTGTAAGCAGGTTGTGAAGATTGATGAATTACAAGCTGAAGTTATCCAGAAGAAATGAGCACAAATGTTGAACCATGACAAAATTAGGCATTGTTTGAAGTTGACATAGGTACTTGTTTTTGTTCCCAGTTAGTGTACTTTATCTGGAACTTGAATTGTTTGGTTTGAGTTTCTGATTAGATTGTAACTTTTGCCTATTGTTTTATTGTTCCCAAATCCCATAGGTACTGAATTATAGCTTATCATACAATGGCCACCATCAGTGGAGATTCAGGCCAAGAAGACTCATGCAAGCGCAAAACTGATGAGTTCCCTTTCCCAACGTTATTCTTCAAGTTGTGCAGTTCCCTTTATAGCCCTGCTGAAAGTCACTGGTGTTGGGCCGTAGTTTTGATGGATGACAAACACTAAGGACTAATATTGCTTTGAGGTTTAATGTGATATGCAGGAAGCAAATTAAGAAAGTCAACTTGCCAAAGAAGGAATGAAATTAAGAAAGCAATCAAAAGAATAAAGGAACAATAGGCAGCGCGCCGACTTTGGAACGCATTAATGGAAGATCTTGCGAGCATTAATTGCACAACAAACATGGAAAGCAAATCTGAGTTGAGCATTTATGACGAGACAAATTAAGAAAGAAGAATCTGATTGAAGAGAAGAAGAAGCAATACGAGAAGTATAAAAGAGAGAGTCCGACGGCTTTGAAGCTGCGCGATATCCGAGGAGCAAGAGAAGAAGGAGATTTCTTTGAGCCGGATCGTCGTGCACGTTGCTGAGAAAGTTGTTCGAGAGTACGTGTGGTGTGAGCTTCGTGAGGTTGAGTTTACGAGTTGCAAGTATTGTATCTAGTCGTTGTAGGCGATAGATAGTACGTTGTAATAGTCAAACAAGCATACCTTAAAGAAGCGTCATACGCATTCAAACCCTTCTCCGGAAGGTAGTGGTTTTACGCAGTAGTCTGGTTGGCTATTGTGGTTTCCACTATAAATCGTGAGTCTTTACTTTCAGTTTTATTTATTTAATTCCGCTGCGTTAACTGTTAACTGCAAACCCTCTCAGGGAACCCATAACTGAGTTACCTCAGAGGGAACGCTAACCTACGATCCAACAATTGGTATCAGAGCAGGTGCTCTAGATTTGTGTTAGCATTGCAGGTATAGATGGCAACTAGCAACTCAATCAACGACTCATTCTGGAAACCTCCAACACTGAACCCTGGAGAGTTTGACTGGTGGACTCAGCAAATTGAAGCCCATATTTGTTCTTGGATGGGCAGTTATGGAGAGTGATCGAGCAAGGTCCAATCCCTATTGTAGACCAAAGACCCAACTAAGGAAAAGAATAGGGAGGACTACACTGATGCAGATTACAAGGCCTTGGAAAAGAACAATCGGGCCAAAAAGATTCTATATGCTTCTCTCACCCCTGGTGATCTAAAGAAGTCATGAAGTACAAGACTGCTAAGGATATTTGGAATGGATTGACCAGACTGTACGGAGGAAATGATGATATCAAGAAGAATAGAATTCTGGCAGCTTCAAGAGACTATGAGAGTGCCCTCCAAGGGAACACAGAATCGCTGGAAGACTTTCACACTCGATTTCAGACTTATGGGGCAAATGGAGTTCTTGGGTGAAGTGATCCTGAATGGAAAGTCACACATCACTTCCTTCAAGCGCTGAACTCCAAATGGGATGTAGTAACCCTTGCACTACAAGCTCAGAGTAATATCAAGAGAATTACGCTTGAAGAATTGGTGGCTAAACTTCAGAGTCATGCTGGCATCATTGAAAGGAAAAATGCAAGAAGAGAACCTGAGCGAGCAAAGTCCATTGCACTGAAAATTGAAGAAGCTTTTGATCTAGCTCAGACTGACATGGGAGATAATGATATTCAGGATGAGAAACTGCACTCATGACAAGGCTTTCAGGATGGCAACCCTCAGAAGGAACCAGGAGAAAGAATAATGCAGAAACTCTAAGGGAAAACAAGAGCAACTCGTGAAAGTTTGATGACAAGGAAGTCATCTGCTATCACTGTCAGAAGAAGGGACATCGTATTGCAGACTGCAGAAGCAAGAAAAGAGGAGAGCCCCCTGCACAGAACACCAAGCAGGCGATGCTTACCGCCTGGGGTGAATCGACCCTGACAGTGAAGATGAATTACCTGTTAAGGAAGAGTGCCTAATGACTGGTCAAGGATCATCCAGCCAAGAACCATCTGAGGTAAATAACATTGATCTTTCTGATGATTTTGATTTTACTGACTCAGATTATATAGATGTGATTAGAGGTCTTCTTGAGACCAATGACAAGCTGAAGAAAACCATCACCAGTAAGAATGAGGAGATTGAACTACTGAAAAAGGTATGGTAGACTCTCAGTGTCGCACATGTGAGGAAAGTGTCAAGGAGACACAAATACTGCAGGAAGAAGTTGCTCATCTAGAAACTGATAATGAGGAACTCCGTCACTCCCTAAAATGTGCCAGAGCAACAGAGGATGAGGTAAAGGACAAATTGGTCAAGGAAATGGCCGCTCTAAAGCTGGAAGAGACCAGCAAGGACTATGGGAAAAGGTTTGTCAGGGTGTAGGATACACTCAAGAAGGAAGGAACATTGGATCTAAGACTGATAACCCTCGAAGGAATGCACAGAAAAGGGTGAGAGCTCGGCACGAGATAAAGGAAAAGGAATTGCTTACCCTACGCCACAATCTGTTCCATTTGATGCAAAAGTGGCTCACAAGATCTGGAAAGAACAGGCCACAAACCCTCCACCCAAGGTAGATCTCATTGCTGCTAGAGACAAAAGTCAATACCAGCTGGAAGAAGCAAGTATGTTGGACTCAAAAGCCACAAGGTATGCTGGCACTGTGGAAGGGATGGTCACTTCATAAGAGACTGCCACAAACTGAGAGATCTGCGTGAGAAAGAAACAGAGTAAGGTATGAAAGGGAACCAAGCTATCCCTCCCAGGGAAGTCTGTACCGCTACCCCCACAGGGTGCTCTGCTACAGACGCAGAGTTCCTTTCCAGGACAACAGATGAGGCTGCAGAGACAGAATTTTACTATGTCGGAACAGAACCCCGACAAACTCCTAGACGTAGATTAGATTAAACTGTGATTTTAATTCTGGTTCTTCATTTACCTTTACTAAACCCAGTAGACCCAAGTTTGTCTGGGTCCGTAAGAACTGACCTTTCCTTTGCAGGTAAGAGTGACAGAAGATCCATGGTACATTGATAGCGGATGCTCAAGACACATGACTGGAAACGACGCATGGTTCATCACTCTTACTTACATGTCCGGAGGATCCATATTCTTCGGAAACAAAGGTATTGGTAAGATACAGGGTATAGGTAAGGTTGAAATTTCAAAAAATATAAAAATAGATAATGTTAGTTTAGTTGATAGCTTACGGTTTAATCTACTGAGTGCCTCACAGTTATGCATGAATGGTACAAATGAACTTATACTGACGACTAACGAATGCATTCTGAGGTGTTTAAGTTCAGGGAAGACTATTCTAAAGGGATCAGGAAAAATGAGCTTTACATGTTAGATCCAAATTTCATCCCTGACGAGGAAATCTGTCTAGCCACAGTGCATGATGATACTCTCTTATGGCATAGAAGACTAGGACACGTTGTCTGAAGCTTCTCTCCAAGCTACACAAAAACGAACTGGTTACGGGACTAACCAAAGTAGAAAGAGATTCAATGGAGTTGCGATGCATGTGCTAGAGGAAAACAGCCAAGGACATCCTTCAAATCAAAACAAGTTGTAAGTACCGCTGCACCTCTTGAGAAAATACATATGGATTTGTGCGGTCCTGTGAACATCATGAGCAGAGGAGGAAACAGGTATATCTTAGTTATTGTTGATGACTATTCTAGATTTACATGGACCCTGTTCCTCCCGTCTAAAGATGAAACTTACACTGAGTTTGAAGCATGGCTGAAACGGATAGAGAACAAACTGAACAAACACTTAATATCCATCCGTACTGACAATGGAACCGAGTTTCGAAACTCGAGTTTTATCTCACTTTGCAGGGAACGAGGCATTGATCACAACTTCTCGGCCCCCAGAACTCCGCAACAGAATGGCGTGGTAGAAAGAAAGAACAGAACTAGAGAATATGGCCAGATCTATGCTGATAGGAAGTTCAGTTCCGAAGAATTTCTGGGCAGAAGCGGTGAATGCAGCAAGTTACATCCTGAACCGAGTGTCACTAAGACCCCTGATAGGGAAGACACCTTATGAACTGCTGTTTGGAAGGAAACCCAGTGTGGGACATCTGAGAGTGTTCGGCTGTAAGTGCTATGTTCATAACAATGGAAAAGAAAGCTTAGGAAAGTTTGACCCAAGGAGCGATGAGGGAATTTTTGTTGGCTACTCAATCAACAAAAGGCATATAAGGTTTACAACAAAAGGCTCCGCAAGGTTGAAAAAGCATCCATGTGACTTTGATGAAACTAATACAACTGAAGATCGTGTGGCAGACGAATTCAGAGTTTTTAGTAAATGAGGATGATCTTCAACTACACTGGGATACAGATGCAGATCCAGAGGTAGCACAGACAGCTGACCCTGTCGAAGAAGGTGAGAATGCTATCCCTCAGGAGGATAACAGGGAGGAAGCAGAACTTCAGGGGGAACAAGAAGGTGAACTCCCTCTCGAGGAAGGCTTGGACGAAGCTGAAACAGAACCAGCAGCCACTAGGAGTGGACGACAGATCAGACCACCGTCCAGATTAAGAGATTATGAGTGCTACACCTCTCAAGAAGCATAAGCCTATCTGCCTTTGTCTCACTTGCTGAACCTAAGACGGTTACGAGGCCCTACGTGACCCTGACTGGGTCATGGCCATGCAGGAAGAACTTCACCAATTCGAACGAAACAAAGTTTGGAGATTGGTCCAAGACCAGAAGGTAGGAAAAGTCATTGGTACGAAATGGGTCTTTCGAAATAAAATGGATGATAAAGGAGTAGTTGTGAGGAACAAGGCTCGTCTTGTGGTAAAAGGATACAATCAGCAAGAGGGAATAGATTACGACGAGACGTTTGCTCCGGTAGCTCGACTGGAAGCTATCAGGCTGTTGATAGCATATGCCACTCATCACAACTTCACTCTGCAGCAAATGGATGTGAAGACAGCTTTTCTCAACGGGGAACTCAAAGAAGATGTTTACGTGAGTCAGACACCGGGTTTCGAGAATACAGATTTACCTGATCACGTGTACATCTTGGACAAGGCATTATATGGATTGAAACAGGCTCCCCGTGCCTGGTATGAAAGACTGTCAACATTTCTTCTGTCGAACGGCTATGTGCGAGGAAAGATAGACAAGACCCTCTTCCTTCTGAGGGAAGGCAGAGATACACTGGTCGTTCAGATCTATGTGGACGACATCATTTTTGGGTCATCAAACGACAATCTGGTTAAGAGATTCACTCAGCTAATGGAGAGCGAGTTTGAAATGAGTATGATCGGCGAGCTCAAGTTTTTCTTAGGACTACAAGTTGAACAAGGAAAGGACGGAACAAGAGTTCATCAACAGAAATACTTGAAGGATCTTCTGAAGAAGTATGACATGGAATCATCAAAGCCGATGCATACACCTATGTCCCCAAATGATTCACTCGGAAAGGATGAGAGCTCACCCCCTGTAGACCCAACGGTGTACAGAGGGATGATAGGTTCGCTTTTATATCTTACAGCAGTCGACCTGATATCTTATTCAGTGTGTGTTTGTGTGCCAGGTTTCAGAGTGACCCAAGGGAGACACACATCAAGGCTGTAAAAAGGATCCTGAGATACCTGAGAGGGGCAGACGATCTATGTCTGTGGTATCCCCGAGGAGGTAACCTTACACTTATTGGTTACACTGACGCTGACTATGCAGGTTGCCGAATGGACAGAAAATCAACATCAGGTATGGCACAGTTCTTAGGATCATCATTGATATCATGGGGATCGAAGAAGCAAAATTCAGTCGCACTTTCAACCGCGGAAGCAGAGTACGTAGCAAGTGCCGCTTGTTGTGCACAACTACTATGGTTGATGCAACAGCTAAGTGACTATGGAGTTGAGGTTAAGTGTTCGACTATATCTTTTGTGATAACACTAGTACAATTTGCATATCAAAAGATCCAGTGCACTTTTCACGTACTAAACATATTGAGATAAGATACCACTTCTTACGTGATTGTGTTGAAAAAGGGTTAATTAGGATGGAATACTGCCCAACGGAACGACAAGTAGCAGACATCTTCACAAAGGCATTGCATAGAGAACCCTTCGAGAGACAGCGCTTAGAGCTCGGTATGATCTCTCTAAACTAGCTGTACCAAGTTGTGTATGATATTTCCCTCGATGATTGACTATGTTGGCATGCGGACAAAGCTTGATTTCAACTTCACATTATCATTAGCATGCTTGATTGATTGATACTGATGCACGTTCTATGTTATCATACACACTAGTTTGGATGTGAAATAGCAGCTGTTAATGTCATGCAAGTAATTTTTCTTGTCTAGCCTATGTGAAGAACATCATATTTTGAACCCTCATTACAAGCCTAGATGTTCTTCCAAACTAACCCTAGCCGCATACACTTATGAGTTCCAACTGCCACTTGTTTTATTTGGAACTTGATTGCATATCATGTCATATTTATTGTTTGGTTGAGTGTAACATATTTGAATCCTATGATTATTACCGTGTTACACACCCTTCCAACCATGAGACAAAGCTGGGTTAGTGGAAGTTGTGGCCCAATCGGATGATTAATAAGGCAATTAATGAGGGGATATCTGGTAATTAATGCGCCGACCAAAAAGGCAACTAGCGGGTAAATGTTTCCAATTTTCAAAGCAGTTTTGGAAGGTCAAAGATCAATGAAATAAATTTGGAACCCTAGATTCACAACACATTACACAACAACACTACCAAACTCGACCGACATCTCTCAATGGAAGCACACTCAAGCACCGAGCAAACCACTTACGAAACCCTAAAAGCACAAGGCTGGCTGACGAGCAAATCAGGGACATGCTCAACAAGCCAGCGGTCGATGATGATGAGGTCGAAGTGGTTGGGGAAACTCACTCTCGCCCCAAAACCAGAGCGCACACTTCCAGGAAGAGAAAGGATGCAACCCGTCTCCAGCGCCCAAAGCTAAAAGACCTAACCCAAAATCGGACAGGCGCAAGGACAAAGCTCCTGTTCGTGCTGAAGAAGGAGATATGGAGGATGATGCACAAGCTGAAATTCCAGAGGTCACTGATATGTCAGGTAGATCAATCATTCCAATGCTACATTTTGATGAAAAGTTTCTCAGTATAAGTTGGAAAGTGTTGTGGAAGTTGTGAACGCTCAAGGTTAGGAGCACTGTTCAGTTTAGAATCAAATGTGATGTGGAATTGGTTAAGGAGTTTTATGGCTCGTATACACTGGATGTTAAGGGGAATGTGATGGTAGCCACATTCTGTGTAAATGGAGATGTGCATGCTTTCCACAAGCAAGCAGCTGAGTCAGTGGTTGAATGTGCCCCACACTGGATTTGAGGAGTATGCTAAGGGACGTGGCCAAGTACACTGAGTGAGGCACCGAAGGCTGTGGCGGTGCGGGTATGTGAGAATCCAGATGTCTCAGCAAACACTGGGGACACGTCAAAGATGAGTGTGCACAACAGGACTGTGCACAGGTTTGTAGTGTCAAACGTGATCCCAGGCAAGGCAAGCACAATGTGGTGCAAATTTTGGACTGTTTACTGACCGATCAGTTGCTGAAGAAGAACCCATCAATTACCCAAAGATAGTGATGATGCACATGAGTCATGTGAAGGGAAGTGGGAAGCATGGGCTGCCTATCCAGTGTTGTCAAAATAATTCTGCAGAAGTGTTGTGCATATGAGCCTAAGGAAGAGGAACCGGCTTGGGAAGGTTCAGAGAAGAAAATCTGAATGCCATGGGATGGGACTTCATGCAGATTATGGGTGGTACAAGGAAGGAATGCTACCACCTATGGAATGGTACCAAGCTAAGGGAGATGAGACTCAGGGAGAAGAAGTACCAGCTGCTGCAGAACCGGTGGCTGCGACCAGCACCATAGACATCACTCCGATTGTGGAGATGATCACCAGGGTTGAGGCGACATTAGCTAACATCACTACTACCCTCGGTTCTTTGGATGCAAGGGTCAAGTATTGAGGTCAAGTGACCAAGGCAAGGGAATCCGCGGACCTAGTGCTAACCAACAACATCGTGACTAAGGAAGAGTTCACGAAGCTCTTCAAGCAGATGCACTATGTCGGAACAACCCTCATGGATCACTTCAAGGACATCTTCCGCAACTTCTGACCAGCAGCGTCTCATGGTTCCCAGCTTGATTCCCCACCACATTAGCCCCTTTTATTTCTGAACATTTTATTTGAACTTGCTTTGACATTGCCCCTGCTGTTTTGAATTTGAACTTGTGTTTTGGTGACATTTTATGGCATCATTTCTTTTAGTTGTGCGTGTTTTGTGTTAATTGTGTCGTTGATTATCATTGCTTGACTTGCTGCCCTTTTCGATGATGTCAAAAGGGGGAAGTATACTAACACGCAGGTACACAGTTTGAGGGGGAATGCTAAGTTCTGAGACTGTTTCTCAAAGGGTTATCGTGCATACCCTGAGGGGGAAGTCTGATACTTGGTGCATACCCTGAGGGGGAAGTCTAGTACCCTGAGAGGGAAATCAATGCACAGTTCTGAAAGGGGTATTTCATATAATATCTGATAAATGCTTGATGATCTATACTGATTCAGATTATTGCTTATGTGTTTATTGCTTATCTGTGATAGTGGTTTGTCATCATCAAAAAGGGGGAATATTGTTGGGCCTTAGTTTTGATGGATGACAAACACTAAGGACTAATATGGCTTTGAGGTTTAATGTGATATGCAGGAAGCAAATTAAGAAAGTCTACTTGCCAAAGAAGGAATGAAGAAATCAAAAGAATAGGAACAAAGATAGCAGCGCCGACTTTGGAAGGCGCATTAATGAAGGAGATCTTGCAAGCATTAATTGCACAACAAACATGGAAAGCAAATCTGAGTTGAGCATTTATGGAGAGACAAATTAAGAAAGAAGAATCTGATTGAGCAAGAGAAGAAGGCAGCATACGAGAGTATAAAAGAGAGGGTCCGACGGCTTTGAAGCCTCTGCACGAGATCCGAGAGCAAGAGGAGAAGAGATTTCTTTGAGCTAGATCGTCGTGCACGTTCACTAGTACAGATTGTATTTTCAACAGCCGCTTGTTTTTGATATTTAACAGCGCTTCATGAAGCGCTGTTGAAACGAGTGCTGTTGTAAATCACATATTTATAACAGCGCTTTTTTTAAACAAGCGCTGTTGTTTATAAACATTTTTAACAGCGCGTATTAAAAAATAAGCGCTGTTAAATATTCATGTAAACAACAGCGCTTGTTTAAAAAAAGCGCTGTTATAAAGTCACTGATTTATTACAGCACTATTTTCAACAGCGCTTCAAGAAGCGCTGTAAAAGAAAAATAAAGAGCGCTGTTATTTTATTCCTTTTTTACAGCGTTTAAATATAAAGCGCTGTTAAAATATAATCAATCACGACCAGGCGTAAAACCGAAAACGTAGTCGTTTAATTAAATAATTACACAGCGTTTTTTATTTAAGCGCTGTAAAATAGTTATTAGTTTTTTAATTTGAAAATTAAATAATTCGAATTATAAAATATTACAGCGTTTATAAAAGAGCGCTGTAAAAAACTTTTGACATTTAACAGCGCTCTTACATAAAGAGCGCCTTTAAAATCTTTACATTTGTTACAGCGCTCTATATGTAAGAGCGCTGTTAATGATAAAATTTTACAGCGTTTTTATTAATTAAGCGCTGTTAAATATGAGATTTGAATTATAAAAAAAATTATAATTTAAGTGCATTAAGATTTATTTTAGTTACGGAGATTTGAGAAGACAGTTTTGGGAAAGTTCATAATATTAATAACCGCTATAAATGGAATCAGTTTTGATTATAATTTTTCTTTATTTTTTATTTAAATCGTACTTTTTACAATGAAATGGAAACTCAATTTAACATTGTCATTTACAATCATTAGCAAGTAAATAATGGAAACAAAACTATGGCCTTTGTATTGAATTTTTCTCATTGCTCGTGGTTGAATTAACCTCATTGCTCGTCTTGAATTGGCTCATCGTTCTCGACATATATCATACAACAAATCTTCAAAAAATATATTGAAGAATAGAATAGAGTTAATATCAAACAAAGAACAAAAAAGTTTAACGAAAAATATAAAACACAAAAGTGTAACAAAAATAAGAGTTGAATTCCTTACTTGAAACGGGAAGTTTATGCGCAACAAAGCTAATTTGGTCTGTAAATTAAAACATCCGACAAGAACAAAAGTAAGTTTGAAAGAAAATTTCAATGTAAATTTTGTTGTACATTCGGGTGACTAAAAATTCTGAATTTTTAATATTGAATACGGACCGTTAGATTCATTTAAACAACGATTGGGATTATAATCTGGGCGAAACTGTTTCGACCAATCAGGTAATTTAACATATTCAACAGCGCTTAAAATATAAAAGCGCTGTAAAATATAAATAAATATTTTTTAATTAAGGAAATCGAATTACTGATACGTTTATTACAGCGCTTATAAGTAAAAAGCGCTGTAGTAAATCATTTACAACAGCGCTTTTCCTTATAGGCGCTGTTAAAAATAGTTTTTATTTGTTTTGTTTTTTCTTTAGAATTCATTATTATTTTTGAAACAAATTTTGTTGGAAATTGATAAATGAAGCTAATAACTCATTTACTTTAAAAAAAAACATTTGCATTTCTGTAGTGTTTTTATTAGTGAAAAGTTTAGTTGATCAAAATGTACAATGTTCAACTTAGTTCCTAGTAAAGAGACAATGTACAAATCTTCAAATACAATTATTTCAAATGCTTATTAATGTTCTCATGATATTTTAATAAAAAGAATAAAGTAAAAATGTAATTAGTAATTGAGTTTTTATATTCTTAAAATAACAAAAACCAAAAAATTATTAACCTGATTTTTAAAACTTGAAAATACTGAAAATATATCATTTACAGCGCTTTTATAAGAATAAGCGCTTGTAATATACTTTTTACAGCGTTTATTTATTTTAAACGCTGTAAAACAATAATTTATTATTATTTAATTTATATTACAGCGCTTATTAAATTAAGCGCTGTTATAATAGGGTTTGGATTGAGGCTTAGGGTTCGGGGTTTAGGGTTTAGAACCCTAATTACAACAGCGCTTTTAATGAAAGGCGCTGTGATAATTTTTTATTTACAGCGCTCTTTATTATAAGCGCTGTTAATTGTTAAATTTTTTTTTTCGATAGCGTTAATGTTAAATGTTGAACACGGCTAAATATATTTTATTAGACATGATTTATACCAAAGCGCTTCTTTATAAAGCGCTGTAATATGTTTAACATAGAGCAGTATTTTTATTATATATATATTTAAAAATTACAATAAACAAACTTTCATCATTGATAATTACTTAAATTACAATAAACACAAGCTCTATTAAAACATCGTCTAATATAAAGCTTTGAATCTCACAATCCATATTATCTCGCGCGAATACCAGCTGCATGAAAAAATTAAACATAAGGACAATTTACACGATAAAACAAATAAAATAATTTAAAATTTAAAAAAGTAAGAATTTTCAACACATTAATTACCTGCTTAATTCCAAATCATAAAAAAAGTTTGATTAAATCATCCCTTTATATAGCGTGCTCATCACTAAAATCCTGTATAAAAAACACCAAAGCAAATAAGTAAATGATGTATATCTAAACATAACTTCACAAATATATTAATGTTTTTGAAAAAATAATATTCGGAATTCTTACATTGTTTTTCAATCCATATGCCTTCATTGTGATCATCCCTTCTCTGTTGAAATTCACCAACGTCTTCGAAATTGTTTGGAATGGTGCTACAAACCGCTGCACTATCATCAGAGTAATCATTTGTATCCATACCATCTTCGAAGAAAATATGTTGTTTTCATCATGAACGATAATATATTTATGTTCATTTGTGGGATCCTTGACGTAAAAATACTTGTTTAGCTTGCTCAGCCATGATGAAAGCTCGTCTTGTATCCTTCTCTACGAAAGTCAACAATGTCATGCCAAATTCATCAATACGAACATTCGAACTATGCACCCATTTGCACTTGAAAACAGGTATCCGAACTCTCTACGTAGTCTATTTCCCATATGTCTTCAATAACACCATAATAATTCACACCGGTATTTACAGGGTCTTATCTTTGGCACTAGACACATGAATTGTATCGGCAACAACTGTCACGCCACTATTCTGAACTGAAAACAAATAATTTAACCTGATCTTTTGTGTAAAAGGAATAACCATTTAAATCATACCCTCTATAAGAATGAACGGCGCAACTAGGCCCAACACCAAGAGACTTCACAAAATCAAGCACATTTGAACTTAAAACGTCGTCTTTCAACCAAGAAGCAAACTCTTCTGAATGCTTTTTTTGGATCAACTTTTCAGATTTTCCCTGATTAGATGACCTTATCAATTGCAAATGACGTTCTACAAAGGGCTCGATCTCATCAACCTGCCGTAACACATAAAAATGAGCGTCATGCAACTCTGATCGAGGAACAACTTTAACTTGAAATCCAATTGTTCCTTTCCCCTGAAGACGATCAAAGTGTCGCGGCTTTGGAATCCCAACAGACTCAATATTGCCCAAATAATGTGAGCAAAACTCAATTGCTTCCTCGGCAACGTATCCCTCAACCATAGAACCTTCAGGTCGATGTCTATTTCTCACATAACCTTTTAAGGTCTTCATGTACCTTTCGAAAGGATACATCCATCTCATATGGACCGGTCCAAGAAATTTTATCTCCCGTACTAAATGAATAGTCAAATGAACCATAATGTCAAAAAATGAGGGAGGAAAATACATCTCAAGCTGACAGATAGTAACAACAATTTGATTTTGGAGTTCGTCTAAGTCAAGCGGGTCAACTGTCTTAGAACACAATGAGCTGAAAACAACACACAATCTTGTAATAGTAGATCTCACGTTCTCAGGCAATATCCCACGAATTGCGATAGGCAATAGCTGTTGCATCAATGTATGACAATCATGAGATTTTAAACCAACAAGACGCATGTCTTTCATGGAAACCAGACTTGAAATATTCGACGAGAAACCCGAAGGAACTTTAACACCCTTCAAACTGGAACAAAAACTAATTTTTTCAGTTTTAGATAAAGTCGTACACGCAGGTGGTAGATAGGTTCTTTGTCCTCTTTGTTCGGGAGCTAACTCCTTACGAATGTTCATTTCAAGCATGTCCAATCTAGCCTTCACACCGTCCTTTGACTTTCCAGGAATGTTAAGAATGGTACCGATAAGACTATCACAAATATTTTTCTCCACATGCATAACGTCAATACAATGTCTAACAGTAAGGGTATACCAGTATGGGAGATCAAAAAATATAGATCGCTTTTTCCACAAACCATCAACAGTATTACGTTCTCGTTTTCCCAAAACATTAGGAACTTCCCAAATAGTATCAAGTATTTCCTTGCCAGAAGCTGATTTCGGTTCATTTTGAAACTCAACTTTTCCATTAAACGAAGCTTTCTTTCGACGGTAGGAATGATTGGTCGGAAGGAAACGTCTGTGTCCCATGTATACAATCTTGCGACAGTTTTTAAGATGTTGAGAATGTGTGTTCTCTCCACATATTGGGCATGCTTTGTATCCTTTGATCTTATACCCGGACAAGTTACCGTATGCAGGAAAATCATTGACTGTGCAAAATAACATCGCTCGCATATCAAAAAACTCGTCTCTAGATACATCATAAGTAGGGACACCCTTGTCCCACAAAAGAATTAGATCATCTATCAATGGCTGTAAATAAACATCAATGTTATTCCCCGGCTGCCGAGGCCCAGAAATCAATAATGAGAGCATCATATATCTGCGTTTCATGCACAACCAAGGTGGAAGATTATAAATAACCAATATGACTGGCCATGTACTATGCTGACTACTAAGATTTCCAAACGGATTCACTCCATCAGTGCACAACCCTAAACGCAAGTTTCTTGGATCGCCTCCAAATTCAGGAAATGTTTCGTCAAAAGTCTTCCACTGAACTGAATCAGCCGGGTGACGCATCATATAATCCTCAACACGCTTTTCAGCATGCCATCGCAAATTAGTAGCGTCGTCTGAGATTGAGAAGAGCCTCTGAAATCTAGGAATTGGAGGTAAATACCACAACACTTTAGACGGTGCGCCTTTTGAACTGATACTGGGTGCTTTGTTCGGTTTATATCTTGAAGAGTTACAAACTGGACATTCAGTTAGATCTTTATACCGACCTCGATACAAAATACAATCGTTTGGACATGCATGAATTTTTGAGTATTCGATTCCCATAGGACACATTACCCTCTTCGCATCATAAGTACGAGTAGGTAATGTGTTCGGATCAGGAAGCATTTCTGAGACCAATGTTAATAACTCTGTAAAACTCTTATCACTCCATCCATTCTTTGCTTTCAGATTAAACAACTTTAACACTGCTGAAAGTTTTGTAAATTTTGTGCAACCATCGTATAAAGGCGTCTCAGAATCAGATTTAAGTTTTTCAATGACAGAAGACCCGACGTTCATCTCTTTCTCAATGTTATTCACCATTCCAATTAAATCATCATCCTCCCAATCCATATTTTCACCATTAAATTGATGTTGTTCCATTTGGGGTGGAGAGTTAGCTGTTTCGAATTCACCGTGTAAATGCCAAACTTTGTACTTTGGATCAATCCCCTTTAACAACAAATGCTTGTGAAGATCTCCGACTTTTATTTTCTTGTTATTCCAACAATCAGTGCATGGACAAAACACATATTCAGTGTCATTCCGGTCTGCAAAATCCTTAGCAAACTGACAGAACCCTCTTATTCCTTCTTCATAACCATCAGACAAACGATTTAAACACATCCAACTTCGATCCATTATGACTAACAAGGTTGAGAATAATCGGAATTGAAATACCTAGAATAAAATAAGCAAGACATGCAAGACGATTAAATTATAGATAAGCATAAGCGCATCTAAATAAAAAATTCAAACAAACTTACATTTAACACAATATTACAAACAAGACTGAAAAGGATGACTTATCGGGTTGAGATTAATTTATGCAAGGTAGAGACGACTTGTGAGTGCGGAAACAAAAAAACGAAGTAGGGTAAAACTTAAAAAAGTAGATCTGATACATTTTTAACAGCGCTTGTTTAACTAAGAGCGCTGTAATATATTTATATTTAACAGCGCTTCTTGAAAAAAAGCGCTGTATAAATTAAAAAAATTCAATCGGAGTAACATTTTTCACAGCGCTTCTTTAATTAAGAGCGCTGTATAAACTAAAAAATTCAATCGGAGAACCATTATTTACAGCGCTTTTCTTTTTAAGCGCTGTTAAAAACCAATTTATTACAGCGCTTGTTTAAAGCGCTGTAAAATGTTTTTTCTCACAGCGCTTTTATAAATAAGCGCTGTTGTAAATTTGTAATTTTTTTGCTGGTTTGAGTTTGTTATTCAGTAAACCAAACCTGCAAAAAACTGATCATTGTTTACTTCACAATTCCACAATCTCAGGTTTCATAGATCAGCATTCACATTTGCATTCACATATCAAAAATAAACATCAGTTCCCAACTCATTCAGTTTACAAAGATCAACACATTTCATTTAAACATTTAGTTTTACATCACCAGCATATACACAATATATCACTAGTTTCTAAACAAAAGATCATTATCCACAACATTCAGGATCTATAGCTTGCGCATCTTGTTAAACCTATACAAAAAAATTACGCTAGTTAGAAAACTCGACACAACATTAATTAAAACAGTAGTAGTGTATAATTATATAAATTACCTCATCCATTCCATTGATATTCTTGAACGGGACAATCAAGCATGTAATAAGTGAATTCGTCCCTTACTTCGTTCATGACATAAGACGGGTAACTTTCCCGTCCATTTGGAAACACCTATTTTCAAATCAAAACACATTTTATATAAATGTAAATTGTGTATATTTTTTAAAAGACAACGAAAAAGATGAAACTTACATCAATTAAATTATCATGAAGTTGTCCATTATTTTCTTGGACATACTTAATGATATCTCGAACATATCTTATGCAATAATAACCACATAAGATCGTTTTCTCTGGTTGTCGTGGACACTACAAACGTAAAAACACATGATGTTAGTATATTTTATCCCAACTGTAAATGTAAAAATATGCTAGAAATTAAATTAATTACCTCGACTGTTATCCATGTAGTCGATCTAGATTGTGAAGACGATCCATTTATAATTTGAAAGTTTTGAAAACTCCTAGATTTCAAAACACAAAAAATATTTACTGACATTTTGAAGTATAAACATTAAAATGAAAACAAATAATTTAATATTTTATACTTACTTTTCAATTAATCTCCGAACATCTGATCGAACCATGCCAGCCATTGGATCTAGCCAATATACCAGATTTTGTCTTGGAAAAAGCACACACAACATCCAATGACTCCTTCAAGAATGTTATTTAAAACAAGTTAAGTTAAATCATAAAAGTAGCTAAAAACTATCGAATACAAAATTTAGTTGAATACTTACTCATGTGGATCACAATAAGGTAGAAAATAGCAAAAGAAGGACGAGCTATCAGGCATTGTCAACCGAGACGTCAAAACAGAAACTCTTGAGTTAATGTCTCGAATGCTGGTCGTGGACGACGGTCTAATAAACCCAAATTTGAATCCGAAGCGTCCAAACTCATTGTAAAGATAACTGAAACGATTTAAATTAGAAATAGTACTGAAATTCAAATAATTTCAGATAATATTGCATGATGAATTAAAGTAATACCTCATACACAACTCAAGCGCCGTATCTCCAATCTTTTCCAGCTTTAGAACTTCAACAATATCTTCCTTATACAAGTGAGCCCATACATCATCACCATAGACATCACTTGGTATACGGATAGATAGTGCGACTTCTAGCTGATTTGCACGTTGATAAAGCATCTGACAATGTGCTCCCAAGTGTGCAAACTGAGGTTCATGAATCCTTGATTGCATAAATCCATATTTATAATCATTGTATGCCTGAAAACAAAGTATGACGATTGTAAATCAAGGATTAAAGGTATAATTTATATTATTAAAGATAAATAAAGTAAATGTATTGAAGTACCTTGCTGTTAACTTCAACCAATGACTTAGGCCATGGTACAGTTGCATTCACCGCATCCCTTACAGTGTTAAACTCCGCCAAAGGATGCGGGATCGGCTGGTTAGGGTCGACTGCATAATGCAATGATGCCTTCACTTCATTATCATCAATCAGCCTGTACTGCACGATTCTCCCAGGCAATACAAGACCATATGCAACCATGGTTCGAGAGCCATCATCAATGTAGAAAGCACATTTTAAACCCGTCTACATCAAGTAAATAAAAGTATATATCAGTTACTAAAATTTTGTATTTTATCTAATTTAATAAGTTTAATATACCTCAGGGATTGTGGAGAAAATATCATCTACAGGCGATGGGATGGGCTGCTGAGATGAGCTACTGTCGACTACCCTAAATTGTTGCACGACATTTGTGCTACCTTTCGTAGAAGTCGAACCTTTGGGAAACACTTTTTTCCAGCCCACCGCCATCCCGACCCCTCGAGTACGTCCTGGATACTCAGGTTTTCCAATCGCCTGAGTAAGAATATCATTCCGCCCTTGTGAGACGAAATGTCCAGCAGACGCCTCCTCCTCTGCCTCAGCCTACAGAAAGATAAATAAATATTATTTCAAGAACTATTCTTCTAAAATATCAACCATGTAATTAAATAGACTAAAGAAGACTTACAATTTTTGCAGCAATAATTTCTGCTGTCTCGTTCACATAACCACCAGATTTTGTTTGGTGGGCTCTCTTCCACACTTCGTGTCTCTCAACTGTAATGCTTCCTATATCAGATTGATCGTACAATCCAGTAGCCTGAAGCGCATCAGCTTTCTCCTTTATCAGGAGTTCTTCAGCACGGCTATATCCGCCGCGAGAAGTAGCATGATGATATTTGTTGAGGCGCGCTCTTTCGGCAGCCCTCATCCCCTCCTCAAATTCTTCAGTCCTCCTCCCAGCCACAAACTCCGCCCACTGATCCGGAGTAATGAACTGATAAACAAGAGTGGGATCCTCTTCGTTCTTCTTACCCTTGATGTACTCTTTGGTAAGAAATGTCTTGAAATTTTTCCAAGAAATTCCAGCTTGTCTCATCTCATGAGTCCTGTGTTCATCCGACACATTGAATTTTGCCTGTACAAACAAGTAAAAAAACAAATCATTTCAAACATATTGCATATAATCAAAATATAAATTGATATGTAAAATAACATTAATACAAGATCAGTTCAAACATAATATAAAAGAATTAAAATAACATGTTTAATTACCTTCATATCGCTCCAGACAAGGTTCTTCAACTCTGCAGGCACGTGCCTCCAATTTGAATAAGTAATTGGAACACGTGTTCTTGCTGCCAAACATAGCGCACTTCTCCATATTGATTTATTCGGACCCGTTGGAACTCCTGCGCTGTTAAACTCAATAGTGCATTGAGTATTAGATGTACTCCTCTCCTTACAAAATTTAGTTAAATATGTGGGCCCCCTCTTGCCTCTCCTGGATGGCGCGGAACACTCTCCCGCGTTATCACTGTTATCATTTGTGTTTTGCAAATTCTCCATTTCTACATATTTAACAAATTTATTCATGATCAAACACAAAATCACAGTATAGAAGTAGATTAATACAACTAAAAACAAATTACACAAACATTAAAACGGAGATGAGAAGAGGATTACCGTTCGTTTAGGGTACGGAGCTAAGTTTGGAAGACGGCCTTGAAGTGAACGGAGTTAAAATGGAAAAGCCGAGTCGGAGCTAAAATGACTTAAGGGTTGGAAAAGCCAAGTCGGAAATTCGGAGCTAGGTCGGAAGAGATTTACGACGGCCGGTAAAGCGGGATGTGAGAGTGAGTAAAACTTTGAAGATGCGAAATTACTAGGGTTAAAACAATTTATAACAGCGCTTCTTTTTAAAAGGGCTGTAGTAAATGTGTTTACAACAGCGCTTATCCGGAGAAGCGCTGTTGAAAACATATTTACTACAGCGCTTTTATAAAGAAGCGCTGTTATAAATAACCAACATCGCTACTCATTAAATGCCCCGTTTTTATTTGTATTTTTAACAGCGCTTTTCCAAATAAGCGCTGTTGTAAATTGTGTATAATACAGCGCTTTATTAGATAAGCGCTGTTGTAAATAACTACCATCGCTACTCATTAAACGCCCCGTTTTATTTGTATTTTTAACAGCGCTTTCCTAAAGAAGCGCTGTTGTAAATTGTATTTAATACAGCGCTTTATTAGGAAAGCGCTGTGGTAAATTTTATACAGCGTTTTCTTTTTAAGCGCTGTGTTAAATATATTTATTACAGTGCTTTCGTTATAAAGCGCTGTTAATCATCTAATTTTTTCTACAGCGCTTATTAACAAGCGCTGTAGAAAATACAATCTGTACTAGTGTAACTCGACCACTCTCCATTTGGTCTTAAGTGTATAAATAAATTCGGTCGAGTTAGGGTTTGTTTTGTGTAATTGGGCTAGGTTTTGTTTTAATGTTTAAGGTGATATGGCCCAATAGGTTGATTCGGTCGAGTGAACCAGATGACTCGATCAAATTGAAGAGTGTGATTTCGGTTTAAATGTATGTTCACTCGGTCGAGTGAATTTCTTACTTGGTCGAGTGGGCTCGGCCAAAATTCAGAATTTAATTGAGTGTTTATTGATTTGTTCAAGTTGTTTTAATTCTGAATTTTATTTTTGATAACCCTAAAATTTGGTAAGATATAAATTGCTTCTTTATTAAATTTCTAACTTTGTTTTCCAAACAAAGACATAATTATTTGTAGAAAAAATAAGAAAATAAGGTTTAATTATCATCCGACTCGATCTCTATTGGTTCTCCACTAGGCTTTCGAAATTCTTTGATAGTCACCCTACGAACCTCATACCACTCAATACCCGAATTATTTTTCTTAGGTAGCTTTTTCCTTACCCTTATCTTTGCTCGTATCATTGAAGTTCCTAACCGAGCGTGCGTTCTCGGAGGGGTCTTCTTCCTCAGTTACTTCCTTATATGCAAATTCCAACCTAGCGGGTTGTTTGGCTAGGAATGCTAATTTCCTTAACAAGTTGAAGTCTAATTCTCGGAATTCTGTGTATCTCTCGGGTAGAATAAATTGACAACCAATGGCTATGCTCGTGATCAATGAAGTGCAACCCACGTACTGTGAAGAGTAGTATGCCTGCTGCATACCCTTGAACATGGTTGTGAACAAATCAAACCAATTGATTGGTTCATCTTGGTCGAGTGCCCACATAATGTTCAAGTCCTCTCAGGTAACTACATCAACAGTCTCGGGTTGACAATTTATATTGGTAGCAATCAGACGATGCACGTATTTCCAAACAGGATTCTTAATAGAGGATGGTGAAGGATAGTCTCCAATGAAGTCTTGACGGCTAATGTCTTTCCAAATTTGAATTCTTTGTTGTTCCGTAGCCAAGTGACAAAGTCCTCCTTCAAGAAATCCAAGATGTCTATATGCTTCTTGTCGAGTCCAATAAAAGTCCAAATCCTGAATTCTGAATTTCCATCCTTCATAATCATATGCAAAACCTTCTCCTTCCACAGGTTCAAACGAAGCAATGAACTCATAGACAATTTCCTTATAGCATTGCTTGTTGAAAACAACATCCACATCGAGTGAAGCTCGGCCAAACATGTCATAAACTTTGGCATTAATGCCAAGGCTTTGCATTGTCTTGTCATGAAGGGCTATCGAGCTCACCAAAGGCTTGAGTCGGTTTGCATCTTCAGCTATTCTTTCATAGTTTCGTGCATGGTCTATGTTGTCAAAATTTGGTGGGTAGGATGAGTCATAGGTGTGAACAACTCAACTTGAGTTCTTCTTTGGGAGGGTGCATTGGTCTTTTTGGATAGTAGGTTGGATTGAGACATGTTGCTCGAGTATGTAACCTTCCTAATAAAGTGTGATGAATATTTGTATATCAAAGGTTTCTAATAATTGAATATTAAATCAAAGATTTAATCAAAGATTTAATCAAAGATTTAATCAAAGATTTAATCAAAGATTTAATCAAAGATTTAATATATGGAAGTTATGAATATTTATTAGGGTTACTCGAGATATTTTATTGTTTAGGAAAGAATTGGGCTAGGTGCTCGAGTGGGCTTTGGTTAAAAATCTGATTTTTATAATTTGGGTCGAGTTGCTTAAGTGTTGTAAGTTACTCGACCGAATGATCCATAGATTCGGTCGAGTGAAGCAGTGTCCTTTTTGCTTCACTTTGCGCTCGTAAAACTTGGCGATCATAAGGATAAATGACAATAGAAATCAAGTACGCGCAAGTTGAAGTCACAAACAACAAAGTACCGCAAACGGTACGTCCAAAAAGTTCTCAAAAACAACACAAATAAACAACAAAAAGAGGCTTTCCTAGCACTCTTCCCACTCGAAGCTAGTTCCTTCGTTCATCTTCTTCTTTCCTTTCCGGTCAGCACGCTTAGGCATTTCTTTGACACAAACCCACTCCTTGCTCTTCCTATCCATCAACGTCATCGTGACCAAACGGGTGGTGTCGAGTGGTCTAAAATCTCCCTTGCCTTCAAACCGAAAATATGAGCGTTCCGCGAGGCAAGTGATAAAAGATGAGCAGTCGAGTGCTTTGCTCTTTTCCTTGGGGTTGATCATCTTCTTAAACCGCTCGGTGAAGACATAAAACCAATCAATAGAGTCTCCTCGCTCCATGAAGTACATTAAATCCAAATCTTCACGAGATACTCGAGCACCTTGGTCAACACGAGTGTTGATGTTTGTAGAAATAATCCGATGGATGTATTTCCATACTCCATCCGTTAGGCATTTGGGTGAGCAATTAGGGCCATACTCGCGCATACCGGTTAGCTTCCTCCATACTTCCAACCTCATCTCATCCGTACAAAACGGAATAACACCTCCGGGAGAGAACCATTCTCCATCCATGTAGTCCTTTTCTTCCTTGAAAAGTTGTGCATTAATCTCAAACTCCCACGACACACATTCATTCTCATCGTAAAACGGTTCAAAACTTGAGAAGAACTTGACCACAAGGTTGTGATATGTCGGCTTCCCCATCAAATATTCCCACTCGATCAAACCGGCATTGATAAATATGTTGTCCACAATCTCATACATACCAAGCTCGATCATAGTAGGTTTGTGAGGTGCAACCGAGCTTACCACTTCCTTCTTGCTCGAGCCGCAAAAGTCTTGAGTAATCCGCGGCTCTTGAAATGGCTTCCTAAAGCTAAGTTCCCCACACGGGTTGAAAACCGTCCATCTCCTTGCGAGAGTCTTTGTTCTTCCCATGCTAGATCCTTGGCCGCTCGACATTGTTGAATTGAATTGAGAGATTGGTGGTCGGTCGAGTGAATAGGTGGGTTAGGGATTTAGGTTTTGAGAATGAAGGTGAAGCGGTCGAGTAGGGTTTGGTAGAGGTAAAGTTGGTCGAGTGATGTTTTAGGGTTTTCAATTGGACCAATTTCCAATGGACCAAATTTAATTGGTCGAGTTGGTCCAACGGATTGATTTTTTTGATTTTTTGTATTTTTGTAATTTGTTTTTGGGTGGTGTGATTCGGTCGAGTAAGATTTTTACTCGATCGAATGAGGGGGGGATTAAATCATTTAAATGATTTAAGTAAATTTTTGGTTGACTCAAATCGGTCGAGTAAGAATTTTACTCGATCGAATGAAATAGGAATTCATTTAAATTGTTTAATCTATATTAATTTGGGTGACGTGACTCGGTTGAGTTGGTGGTTTACTCGATCGAGTGAAAGAATTCATCCCCGGAATTTACCCGAATAATATTCTACCCCACATTTGCATTTTTCCTAATCTAGAAAACAATAAAGTGCGGAAAAATAAATGCGGAAAAATAAATACTTACTGGCCTAGATAACGTCCTGGAAAGGACATAGCCGTGTCTTCATATAAAGAAACACACTCGAGAAGTCCTTTGCTAGGATCCCTTCTCGAGAGGATATGCTCCACTTCATAGTTATCCGACCTCATAGAGATCGAGTTGCTCTACTAAATAGCATTGGTCTCCAGCATGATAGATCTTAAGTCTATGTCCATTGACCTTAAATGTGTTTCCTTCCTTGTTTAATAATTCCACGTGTCCGTCATCAAAAACTTTAGATATCTTAAATGGTCCGGACCACTTGGAACGTAATTTTCCCGGAAATAATCTCAACCTTGTGTTGTAAAGTAGCACTTCGTCTCCTACTGTGAATCTCTTCTCAATAATTTTCTTATCGTGCCACTTTTTTGTTTTCTCTTTGTAGATTTTTCGCGCTTTCATATGCGTTTAAGCGTATCTCCTCGAGTTCATGTATTGAAGAATACGGTTTCCCCTGCAGCTCTATTATCGAAATTCATCTTTTGATAGCCCACATGGCTTTGTACTCGATCTACCGGTAAGTGACAAGCTTTTCCGAAGATAAGTTTGTATGGAGACATACCAATAGGGGTCTTGTAGGCTATCCTATAAGCCCATAGTGCGTCATCTAGCTTCGACGCCCATTCCTTCCTTGCACCTGAAATAGTCTTTTCTAAAATAGCTTTGATCTCTCTATTCGAAACTTCTACTTGACCACTGGTTTGGGGATGGTAAGGTGTCGAAATCTTGTATATACTCCATGTTTTCGAAGCATCTTCTCGAGTTGTTTTCCTTTAAAGTGCGTTCCATTGTCACTAATGATAGTTCGAGGTACACCATATCTGGGAAAATGATCTTCTTAAATAGTTTCTTTACGGACTTGGCATCGCATGTGGGTGTGGCTATGGCTTCTATCCACTTAGACACATAGTCAACCGCTACTAGAATGTACTTGTTTCCGTAAGATGAAGGAAAAGGTCCCATGAAGTCAATTCCCCATACATCAAAAATTTCTACTTCGAGTATACCCTTCTGAGGCATCTGATCTCTCCTCGAGATGTTTCCCGATCTTTGGCAAGCGTCGCACGATTGAAATACTCGAGTGGCTGTTTTGGATGTGGATCGTGTCCTCCCGAGAATGAAGAATGACATTCGCGTAAGATTCTATGTTGATCTTTTTCTGCTACACACGTACGATATATGCCATCGACTCCTAACTTATAAAGATAAGGTTCGTCCCAATAGTATCGAGTAGCGTCTCGGAGAAATTTCTTCTTTTGTGCATACGTGATTTCTGGTGGTAGTGTTCCACAAACAAGATAGTTCACAAAATCTGCGTACCAAGGGTCTTTGTTTTGAGCTGAGTCTATGGAGAGCAAATATTCTCCTAGGAATGAATCCTTGATAGGGTCTCCATTTCCTATCTCTAAGGTAGTCTCGAGTCTAGATAAATGGTCTGCTACTACGTTCTCGACTCCTTTCTTGTCTCTGATCTCTATGTCGAACTCTTGCAATAAAAGGATCCATCTAATAAGTCTTGGTTTTGCGTCCTTTTTGTTCATCAATATTTGAGTGCTGCGTGATCCGAGTAAACAATGGTCTTTGATCCAACGAGGTATTGTCTGAATTTTTCGAATGCGTAAACTACCGCTAACATCTCCTTCTCGGTTGTGGTGTAGTTTTCTTGGTTGCATCGAGTGCCTTGCTCGTGTATTGAATGACATGAAGACGTTTATCAACTCTCTGTCCGAGGCATGCTCCAATCGCTCCGTCGCTTGCATCGCACATTAGTTCGAACGGTAAATCCCAATTTGGTGCTCGAACGATCGGGGCGGTTGTGAGTAACTTCTTTAACGTCTCGAACGCTTCATGACATTTATCATCGAACACGAACTTAACATCGTTAGCGAGAAGGTTTGTGAGTGGTTTTGCTATCTTCGAGAAGTCTTTGATAAATCTTCTGTAGAATCCGGCGTGTCCGAGAAAGCTTCTAATACCTCGTACATCCTTAGGCGGTGGGAGCTTCTCGATCACCTCGATCTTGGCTTTGTCGACTTCTATTCCTCGTTTTGAAACTAGTGTCCGAGCACTATTCCTTCTTGAACCATAAAATGACATTTCTCCCAGTTTAGAACTAGGTCCATCTCGATGCATCGGGCTAGAACTTTGGATAGATTCGATAAACAATCGTCAAACGAGTCCCCGTAAACTGAAAAATCATCCATAAAAACTTCCATAGTCTTCTCGAGGTACTCGGAGAAAATGGACATCATACACCGTTGAAAAGTTCCCGGAGCGTTGCATAACCCAAAAGGCATTCTTCTATACGCGAACGTTCCATATGGACATGTGAACGTGGTCTTCTCTTGATCCTCGGGGTGGATAGGTATTTGGAAAAATCCACTATACCCGTCGAGGAAACAAAAGTACTCGTGCCCGGAAAGTCTCTCCAACATTTGATCCACGAATGGAATAGGGAAATGGTCTTTTTTAGTTGCTTTATTAAGTTTTCTATAATCGACACACATCCTATATCCGGTTACGGTTCTAGTGGGGATTAATTCATCATTTTCATTTTTAACTACGGTTAATCCTCCTTTCTTTGGAACGACGTGGATTGGGCTAACCCAATCTGAATGGGATCGAGTATATGATTCCTGCATCTCTAAGTTTTGTTATTTCTTTCAGAACAACTTCACCTAATTTGGGATTTAGTCTCCTAAGAAACTCCCTAGATGGTTTTGCGTCATCGCATAAACGAATCCTATGCATGCATACGTCGGGACTAATTCCTTTTAAATCATCTATAGAGTGTCCTATAGCATCTTTATGTGTACGTAAAACATGCATGAGTTTCATAGTTTCATCTTGATTTAGCAAAGCACTTATAATTACTGGCGAAAATTTTTCTGAAACTAAAAATTCGTACCTTAGATTTGGTGGAAGAGGTTTCAATTCCTGACCAAATTCATTACCTTTGCTCGAGTTGCTTAATGTAAGTTCCTGCTCGGTCAAATTCTGCTCGACCGAAAATGACTCGGTCGAGTACTCGGTTTCATCCATGAGATTCGACATATTTTCATCTTTCTTTCCTTCACTTTCAAGAATTGTTAGCGCGGAAATATAACTATATCACTATTTGAAATATTAGCATCAAACAAATCACAATCCAAAGAACAAGTAGGTGCTTTCATCATTTTAGAAAGATAAAATTTTACCTTGTCCTCACCTAGGTCCAACTCGATTGAACCATCGCCACAATTTATCAATGCCTTGACTGTGTTTAAAAATGGTCTTCCCATAATAACAGGAATTTCGGCATAAGGGTTATCATCCATTTCTAACACATAAAAATCCACAGGAACATAGAATTCTCCAATTTTAACAGGCATATCTTCTAACACACCAATTGGTACTCGTTTAGACCTATCAGCTAGTCTAAGAATTAAAGTGGTGCTAGAAAGTTCTCCTATTCCTAATTTTTCATATAAGATAAATGGCATTATGGAAACTCCTGCTCCTAGATCACATAAGGCATCATCAATATCTATATCTCCTACGACGATCGGTATAGTGAATGAACCATAATCTTTTTGTTTCTTAGGCATCTTACGTTGTATTACGGCACTAGAATTAGGTCCTAAGGCAACATGGTCTACATCACATAATTCACGACGATGAGTTATAATATCTTTTAAGAATTTAGCATAGGTGGGCATTTGAGAAATTACCTCTGAAAATGGTAGAGTGATGCTAAGCTTTCCGAGAATTTCAGCAAACTTCTTGAATGCGGCTGTTTCTTTTACCTTCTTTTGTCTGTTTGGGAATGGAAGTGGTGGAACGTAAGGTGGTGGTGCTACGTAAGGCGGCTCACTTTCCTTGTCCGTGGCTTCCTCTTCCTGCTCGGGCTGCTGAGTGTTACTCGGTTCATCTTGCTCGGCTGAATTTGTTTGTGCTTTCTTTGGTCTTGGTCCTTCAAGCTCCTTACCACTCTTCAAAGTGATAGCGCTTAAGTCGGCTGAGTTTATTTCGGGTTGAGAAGGAAGTTTTCCGGGATTCCTTGAATGCGTTGAAGCGAGTTGCGCAAACGTGTCTCAAGCATCTTCTGTTCGGCTTTTCCTTGTTGGAGTTCCCGAATATATTCTGAATGTCTTTGCTCTGTTGTGCTTGAGTAGCTATCATCTGAGTCATTAGTTGCGCTAAGGTGGGTTCCTCGGATTTCTTGTCTTCCTTCCTTTGGTTGAAATTTGATTTGTGCTCGGGCCATAGTTCTGACTCGAGGCTTGGTTGCTCGGGTAGTCTCCTCTAGCTTGGTCTCGTTGGGTAGTATTGAGACTTACCTGGGTTTTTTATTATACCCTTGAGTAGGGTATGGTGGTTTCAAATCGGAGTAGAATCTAGTCTGCCTTTGTTGAGGGGGTACGTAGGATCCTTGTCCTCGAGCTATGTAGCTAACGTCTTCTCCTCCTTTAGGTCCGTAACTTCTTCAGTGTGCTCGCTAACCTCGTAACGTTTGATTGTGTTTTCTTCTTATCTAAGTTAAGGTTAGAAAGGGTTTGCACTAAAGAGTTAACGGTTTTTGAAAGGTTATTAAAGTCGGCTTTCGTGACTGAATTCGTACTCGGCTCAAGTTCCTCCTTCTTTAGATGGTTTCGATCTCCACCCCATTGTGGCTACTTCCATGCGAGTTTCTCTATAACCTTGAATCCTTCGCTCGCGGGTAGTCCCATGATGCTTCCTCCGCTTCCTTGATCCATTAATCGGCTATTCTCGTCCATTCCATCGTAGAACATCGACAACAATTCCCATTTGTTATATCCATGATGAGGACATTCGCGTTGAAGTCCTTTGAATCGTTCGTACGCTTCGTAAAAAGATTCATTGTTGCCTTGCACAAATTTGTTAATTCTATCCCTAATACGTTTTACCTTTGCAGGGGGAAAGTATTGGTTTACGAAAGCTTGGGCTAAGGCGTCCCATGTCTTGAATGTGTTTGGCTCGTGTCCTTGAAGCCAATCTTTCGCTCCATCGGTTAAAGAAAATGGAAATAGCTTCATGTAAACTATTTCTCTAGGTACTCCTGCAAATTTATACGTACGGCATAATTCAGTAAAATTATTAAGATGAACGTGAGGGTTACCGTATCCGTCGAATGATTCACTCTTGATCATTTGGATGAGTCCTCCTCGAAGTTCAAAGTCATATCCTTCTTCATGTGGAATGCGAATGGGAGAATCATAACTTCCAATGGTTGGAGTTATGTAATACTCGGCTGGTTGCTCGACCTCGGCCCCTGCTCGAGCTGCTCCTTGCGGTCGAGTAAGATTTTCCATATCTGGTCGAGTAAGTTGATTTGTTCTCGGTTTCTTCGGTATTGTCCAAGGAAAATTCCACGAAGTTGAGGTTAAAGGTCTAGAAGATCTCGAAGAGCTAGAACTTGAATTTGTGACGTCCACTTGCACCTTTTTCTTCGCTTTAGAGTTTGATTGCATTCACCTACAAAAAGATGAATTTTAGTAATAGCTAGAAAAATAAGCAAATGAAAGTTTTTATTATTACTATTTTTTTTTTTTTTTTTTTATATTTACGATTTCGAGTAACTCGAAATCTAGAACTAAAAATTAAACTAGTGAAAGATTTTAAAAACTAAAAACTAAACACCGTTCCCCGGCAACGGCGCCATTTTGACGTGCTTTAGTGATAAATATTCCAACACGCAACTCAAAAGAATTTATAGAACTAGGGGTGACCTAGTGTCGAACCCAAGGGAACAGTGGAATCAAGTTATATTTCAAACTCGATTACTAGCTTTTAATTCTTTATCAATTACTAGCTTTAATTTAGTTCTTAAGCTTTTTTTATTCAAAGGCAATATTATTATTCAAAAGGCAATATTTAAAAGGGTTATCAATATCAAACTATGAAAAGGATTTGTTATCAAATATTAAAAACTATGACAAGGATGAGAATCTCCACTAATACTTATGGTTTCACTCAAACAAGATATATAAATCCTCACTCTCGTGTTAGATTTATATTATAGTTATGAATTTCCTTCTTGATGACAATTTAATATCTAGAACGTATAGTTATATGATAATATAAATCCTCACTCTCGATGTTGGATTTATATTATAGAATTTAGACTGAGTAGCATTAGCATACGAATCCTCACTCCGAATGTTGGATTCGCACGTAAACATCTACTCGACTAGTTTCATTCTCTCCGGTGTTTTCACTAATCTGTCAAATACGCTTATTAATACATTCATGCACCAAATATACTCGCTGCTCTCCGCTTTGCTAATATACTCGATCTAATGGTTGTATTGATTCCTAAAATATTCTAAGTTCACCTCTCGGTCCTTCCCTAGATATACTACTCCGACCTACTCTTCTAGATGTTTTGTCAGGACACCTATTTTATGAAGATTAAGCTCGGGTATGATTCAACACACGCAAATCATACAAGAATTGATTCATATAAATTAAATAATCATGTTCTAGTTATTCATAAGCATTAGAGATTCATCAAATCCTCATCATAAGAAACTACTCACTCATCTCGAGTGATAATGCAAACATGATTCAAACGATTGTAAAGTAAAACGATTGTAAATAAAACAAGAGTAAAGTTTAGAAATTCTCAGTGATTGATGATCCACGGTCGAGCTCCAAAGCTGCTGCTATTCTCCTCGTTATCTCGAGTACAAAATCTGGTTGTATAACTTCAATAATTCAATCGGTTGAGCTCTCTCGGTATTCTTCTTCACTTGGTTTACTCGACTCAATCACTTTATTAGGTTTTCGGCCCCCTAGGCAGCAACCTTCTTCAATCTCTTGTTGATTTATATAGTGTAGATCATCAAGGGTCGAGTGATGAAAGGTCTTGCTTTAACTCCTTCATAAATGGCCGAGTAAATGAGAGTCTTCCTTATCTTCTTGTTAAATCTCGAGTAAGTGAAAGGTTCTTATCTCCTGTATTAAATCTTGTATTAAATCACTCGAGTTAATGGAGATAATCCATACGAAGGGTCTTGGTCACGTGACAACTTGCTCGAGCAGTGTATTTACTCGGTCGAGTAACTTGGTCTTGGCTTGTTTTAGCTCGAGTAAGGTACTTTAGTGCACTCGGTCTAAGAATTGCAGAAATGCTCCAATTACGTCTGATTTAGGCCGAATTCACGTGCTTTTCCTCATATTTCCATTTATGCTCCTTCGTAAAGTTGAAATCGTGTATTTGACCTGAAACATCAATCAAAGTATCAAAAGTAATATATTTTACGTTATAATCATGGGAAATAAGCATGAAAGTAGGGGCTTAAAATAGACATTTCTAACACTGATCAGGATACTGCTAGTGTTTTGGTGGTTGATGCTTGTTTTCTATTGCTTTTTTGTGATAGGAGCCAAGCATTTCCCTCCGCCTTGTAATGCCCTGATCCGGGCTATTTGGATCTGTTGGATCGAGGTTATGTTAGCTTAAGCTACCAGGGGAACTGTAGTGAGTTCCCTGGATCAGTTGCACAGCGGTACATGTAATTGACAATTGTAAAGTAAACACGAACAACGTACGCAGATATTTATAGTGGAACCTCTAAGCACCAAGCAAGTACTCAGAGTAAACCACTACCTTCTAGCACCTTTAGAAGGATTTTGGAACCTACTGATATTTTATTGGATGTTTGTCCGTACACAACGTTAATCAACAAAACACTCTCACTTCTCAAAGCAGGGTTCCTGGCACGTAACTACTCTTCACCTAACAGTTTGCAGGCCGGACACCTAGACCACACAGGAACGGCTCCTTTCTTCCGCAGCTTCGACACACGAACAATCCCTATGCACCAATGCCCTTCCGACACACGGAACACACCCGATGACTCGCCTTCAACAAGCTTCGACACACAAAACTTGCAACGGTGTAAACGTTCATATATAGCACTGAATCCTGCTGTAAAATACTCTCTTTGAACGACCACAGTTCATGTTTGAGCTCTTGCACGTCTATTTATACCTGCTGGAAAACCTGCCAAAAGTTGTGCTAAAAGTTAGGCAAAGTTTCCTTATCTGAAAATTCAAATAATAACAAAGATTTTTAAATATATAAAAGATATTAATAAAAATTCAAATATTTCTGAACAATAATATCTTTCAATATTTTATCTTTGTGCAGATATATTTCATTTCCTATTCATGATTATCTTATTCCTAAATATTAGGAAACTGCATATAATCATTAATTAGAAAATCTGTTATCTGTGACATGTTATGCTGACGTCAGCACTGCGTTGCTCAGGGAGCTTTTCCCCCGCAGTTCCTTCCACCTGTTTTTCTGCACACTTAAAACAGAAGTCAGCTGAGTGTTTGTTCCCATCAAAACCTATGGAAACCCAGTCACCAACAAATTCCCCCTTTTTGATGGTGACAAACACTCCTTCATAAAAACAGGAAATTATATGACATGCACAAACCGAAAGCAATGTGAATTCCAGTTTAGACACATAATACTGAATTCACCCAACAAGTTATGTAAGTTCCAGCTAGGCCTAGAGACTGAACTTACCCAACAGATTTTTATGAGTTCCAGTTAACCCTTAACTCATCCAACAGATTTTTATGAGTTCCAGTTAACCCTTAACTCATCCAACAGATTAAATTTTATAAGTTCCAGTTAGCCCTAAAAACTGAACTTATCCGATAGTTACCTTATGGATTCCACCGAGGCATAGAAAGCTTGGCTTTCACAGAAACCACGGATTCACATAAGGTACGACTTCCCCCTCTGAATATGCCTTTCCTGTTGTCTTCCCCCTTTTGGCATCGTCAAAAAGAAGTGAAACAAAATACATAGCCAAATAATCATAGATAGACCGCCAAAAATCTACTGCATCAATAATATAAGCCAAGCCAAAATCACATAAGAAGATCAGTAGAAAAGTTCATTGATTAAGGGGAACTGACATGGCAGACAGGAAAAGCATAACCACAAAGACAACAAAAAAATTAAAGGAAGATGTGCTAGGAGTTGAATGACAGGGGTAGGGAACCATGGGAGCAACTAAACATCTGAGGGAGGTCCGGAGGGCTCTGGGCGGTTGATGAGTGTCTCAAGTCTGCGAAATATCTCCTTCAGCATATCATGATGATTATTGGTATCATCGCCAATCTGAGTCATGAGAGCAGAGAGGGTGTCTTCAACCGTTCCGATGCGCTGGAGTATCTCATCAAGTTTGTCCTTTAGAGCATCAGTGAGAACCTCTTCCTGCTGAGATGGTTGCTGATTACCATGAGCTGGTGGGTCCTTTACCCAACCACGTCCATTCTCTAGGCGAAACCCCATTCTCCTAATTATAGCATAGTCTAACGGCCTGGAGAAGACGAATTCCCTCTCAGTAGGCTTGTAGGTCCCGTGGAATGACATGATCTTCTTAATTATTGTCGGGAACCCCAGATAGTGACCCTCTTGTTTTCGAATATGCCCCATGTGACTGAGTATGATCTTGGCTAGGTTCACCGGTTGTCCCTGAAATATCTGATCCAGTAGGAGTACGTCTTGGATCTGCAAAATGTTTCCTTTCTCCTCTCTAGGGACGACGTTTCGGATCAAGAATGCATGCATAAGCCTGGTGTGCATGGACATACGACCGGTTGTCACATATTTGGCCGGAGGGGAGGGGTCCTCACTGACAGCCTTCATCAACTCACCACCATTGACATCCTCAGGCCATTGTCCATGTGAGAACGTGGAGAACCTTTCATGCTCCACCCTGAGCAAGACCGCCAGTTCCAAACTGGAGATACTGTAGGGGACACCATCACTATAGTATGTTCCCACAAGGGCATACCCCTTGTCCTCTACTTGAAACGTGGAATAAAATTCCTTCACTAAAGCTTCAGAGACAGGGGTCTCCTCGAACACGGTCTCCCATCCTTGGGCTTGCAGCAGCTCATGGAACCCTTCCATGTCGGGTTCCCTCAAAAACGGTTGCTTCACAATAAATTCTTTGACAATACCACGACCCGACACATCCACCAAAGATACCTCAACCTCCTCCACAGGTTGCTTACCAGCTCTACGGGTGCTCGGTCTAGCACTGGTCTGTCCTTTAGACCTCTTTGTGACTGGTGTCGGAGTGGCTACCTCCTCAGCCACTCGTGCGCGCTTACGTGCAACAGTCTTGATGCGGCGGCGAGGGGCGCTATCAATTTCCTCTTCCTGAGGAATAGGAACTCTGCCCTTGCTGCTCCGCTGTGGCATCACCCTCCTGGTGCTGCCAGCGGGTAGGTCCTCACCCGTCGAAGAACCGATCGAAATCGGACCTTCGGTGACCGGATTGGTGGGATGTGCTTTCTCCGGCACTTCATCAGCTATCTCCTCCGGCATCGTGGATTGTGGGATAGATTGGGTGGCCGGCGGAGTGGTGGTCTGGTTCACCTCAGAGGTCCTGTGCCATTCAATGGCAAGGAGAGGATTTCGGACTTCTGAGGTGACATGAAGGTGACCGGACTCAACCATTTTCTGGAGAGCACTGATGAGGGCGGCGTTGCAGTGGTTGTTGGAGGCCATTGAATCGGAGAGAGAGAGTGGAGCTTTTGACAGATAGGGTAGGCTAGGGTTTTTGAGAGATAAATCCTTGATTTGATACGTATATATACCCAACAACCTTCCAAATCTTCTCCTAATTTTTCGGTGGGAAAAAGATAATGATGACCAAAAGTTTGTTTTCAACCGAGTAAATATTCCCTCCATAATGAGCAATAATTACGCTGCAGTAAATATCCATCAAATCCATCAAATCTGTCACAATTTCTTACAGCGCAGAGTTTCCCGCCCAGATTATCCCGCCAGAGTTTCCCGCCAGAAATTTAGCCTCTTCCCATGGTTCATTAATGCAAAGGGTGATGCGGACATTTACCCAAGTGGTACAAAACGGCATCACACAAGCAAGGAAACATATAATTATGCAATTCATATTAGTGTTACCTCATAGTTGATTTCTCCAGTGAGGATATGCAATGGGTTCATAGGAGTAAGACTTACTATGAGAAGGCTAGGGTTGGCTGGAACACCTTCCATCATATGGGCTTGTATTGTAGGAGCAAAACATCAGGAAGGGTTCTTTGGGCTGAAAGAACAAGCTTAACTGTCTACACATATCAGTTCAAAATTGGAAACTCTCTACTGACCTTCATATGCGAGGGCTTAGCACATATTATGAACAGAGAAATAAGCGTACCTATAATGATTACATGACTAGTACTCGGTACCTTCAGTTCCTAGCCAATCATTGAGGGTTGATGACGGATTAGCGACTAGTCAGTCGAGGGTAACCATACCCAGCTCCATCCGTAGCTTCTCGAAGCGTTCCCTGTTCAGTGCCTTGTGAAAATATCAGCAATTTGATCATCAGTATTGCAAAAGTTCATGGTTACTAATTCTTTTTCTACACAGTCCCTCAAAAAGTGATGTTTAATTTCAATGTGCTTAGTACGTGAATGTTGCACCGGATTTTTAGCTATGTTAATGGCGCTAATATTATGACACATGATTAGGAATTTGAGAGACAGGTATACCATAATCAGTAAGTTGCAATTTTAACCATAGAACCTGAAGCAGCAGGCCGCTGCTGCTATGTACTCCGCCTCCGCAGTAGATAGTGAAACCGAGGTCTGCTTTTTCGATCCCCAAGATACGAGGCATGAGCCGAGGAACCGAGCCATTCCAGAAGTAGATTTCCTATCAACCTTGTTACCTACAAAGTTAGCATCAGTGTAACCTATTAGACTGAGATCACTTCCCTTGGGATACCATAGACATAGGTTGTCAGTTCCCTTGAGGTATCGGAGTATCCTCTTTACTGCTTTTAGGTGTGTTTCCCTCGGATCAGCTTTGAAAACGAGCACACAAACACACACTATACATGATGTCAGGTCTACTAGCAGTAAGATAGAGTAGGGAACCTATCATTCCCCTGTAACGAGTCTGATCAACAGGAGGGGAACTCTCGTCCTTTCCCAGCGACTCGTTCGGTGAGCATGGAGTATCGAAGGGCTTGGTATTTTCCATTCCGAACTTGATCAGCATTTCCTTCAGATACTTTTGTTGGTGAATGCGTGTACTGTCTTTACCTTGTGAGACCTGAAGTCCTAAGAAGAACTTCAATTCGCCAACCATGCTCATCTCGAATTTGCTTGCCATAAGATCTGTAAATTGTTTCACTAGGGTTGGGTTAGTAGATCCAAAAAAGATATCATCTACGTATACCTGGACTACCAACGTACGGTTCCCTTCTCTGAGTAGGAATAGTGTCTTGTCCACTACTCCTCGAACGTATCCATGTGCCATAAGAAACTTTGACAATCTTTCGTACCAGGCACGTGGTGCCTGCTTTAGACCGTATAGGGCTTTGTCTAGGATGTACACATGATCTGGATGTTCAGCGTCCTCAAATCCAGGGGTCTGTCCCACATAAACCTCTTCCTTGAGTACTCCATTGAGGAACGCCGTTCTTAACATCCATTTGCTGCAATTTGAAGCCATGGTAAGATGCATAAGCAATTAATAAACGAATGGCTTCTAACCTGGCGACGGGAGCGAATGTATCGTCGTAATCAATCCCTTCCTGTTGATTATATCCTTTGACGACGAGTCGAGCTTTGTTTCTCGTGATTCTCCCTTGGTCATCCAACTTGTTTCGAAAGACCCATTTAGTTCCGATAATTTTACGATTTTCGGGACGGGGAACTAAGCGCCAGACTTTGTTCCTCTCAAACTGATGTAGCTCCTCCTGCATAGCATTTACCCAGTTAGGATCCTTGAGAGCTTCTTTAACTGTTTTAGGTTCAGAGAGAGAAACAAAAGCAATTAGGGGATAATATTTAGAGGCAAAATAGATAAGAGAATGAAATTCAGTTTCTCATATCTCTGATATTGCCGATGCAGCCTAAGATGGATTCTTATCCCACACATAGTCGTTCAAACGTTGAGGGGGGTTTGAGGCACGACTACTTCTACGAGGAACCACGATCAGCTGGTTCTCTTCACTTCAGGGGTCAACCTCTTCTTCCGGAAGCTCTCCTCTTATTTCTTCCATCTCTTGTGTTCCCCCTGAGTCATTGCTCGGTAAGTCAGTATCATGTGTTTCCACTTGAGTTTCTTCTGATCCAGTGACTTGATCTGCTGGTAGGGGATTAATGGGAAACTCAGAAACCTCAGGGACCTCGACCCAGCTGGTGTCATCAGTCATAGAAAAGTCTTCTTCATACTCAAGGGGAGTTGAATGTATATCCTCAACCAGGTTTCCTCCCATGATTTCCTCATCAAATACGACATGGATGCTTTCCTCTATTTTCTTGAGGCGGCGGTTGTACACTTTGTAGGCTTTGCTCTGGGGGGAGTAACCTACGAAGGTTCCTTCGTCACTTCGAGGATCAAACTTGCCCAAGTTGTCCTTTCCGTTGTTGTGTACATAGCACCTGCATCCAAAAATTCTCAAATGGGAAATATTAGGCTTTCTACCTCTCAGCAATTCATAGGGAGTTTTCTCCAAAACATTTCTAACAGAAACACGATTAAGGATATAGCAAGCAGAGTTTAATGCTTCTGCCCAAAAGGATTTGGGAAGACCACTAGCGATCAGGAGGGTTCTGGTCATTTCTTCTAGTGTTCTATTCTTCCGTTCTACGACTCCGTTTTGTTGTGGAGTACGGGGTGCTGAGAAGTTGTGACTTATCCCTTTGTTTCTGCAAAATAATAGGAACTGAGAGTTTTCAAACTCAGTTCCATGGTCAGTACGAATAGTCACAAGGTTGTGTTTAAGTTGGTTCTCAGTGATAGTTACCCAAGCAGAAAATTCATCAAATACCTCATCTTTGGATTTTAGAAAGAAAATCCAGGTATAGCGTGAAAAATCATCAACAATAACAAGAATGTAACGATTACCAGCTCTACTTCTTGTTCTCATTGGTCCACATATGTCCATGTGGATTAATTCCAATGGCTTTGTAGTACTTACTGTTCCCTTCGGTTTGAATGAGGATCGCACCTGCTTTCCTTGTGCACAGGCACTACAAATGTTGTTGATGTCTTCGTTTACCTTGGGTAACCCTACCACGAGATCTTTCTTATAGAAGCTTGGATAGGAGTCAGGTTTGCATGCCCAAACCTCTTGTGCCACAGAGTTGTATCATCAGCAATGGTGGATAGGCAAGTCTCCTCCTCAGGAATGAATGAGGGATCCACCTTATAAACTCTGTTCGTGCATATCCCTCTAAGTATCACCTTACCTGTACTTATGCACTCAACTTCACAGCCGTCAGAAGTAAATGTAACCTTATTCTTACCTTTCTGACATAATTGTGCTACACTTAGCAAATCGTATCTCAGACTATCAACTAAATTAACATTATCAACTTGTAGTTTATCTGAAATACGTACCTTCCCTAGAGCAAAAATCTCACCAGTTGTTTTATTGCCGAAGGATATCTGTCCTCCAGCGTGATCTTGAAGTGAGGCGAACCATCTTAAGTTTCCTGTCATATGTGCGGAGCATGCGCTATCGATATACCAGGAGCTTGTCCCTCACTTCAACCTGCAATGCAAAGATTAGTTTTTACGAACCCAGACAAGCTTTGGGCTTACTGGGTTTAGTAACAGTAGATACAGCAGCAGGTTTAACAACAGGTAAGTTATTTTCAAGTTGAATTTTAGTTCTAGGGGTTTTTCTAGGTTTGGAGTGGGGACCCTTCTCTACTCTCTTCCCTAGTGTGTTCTGAGAAGCACTCATTCTAGACATGCGACTCGGAAAAGCTTTATGAGTCTTACTTCCTGGACTGACGTTTACCCTCAAAAAAAGATCCTCAGGTTGAGTTTCTACTTTCTGAACTATTCTGGTCTTGAGAGTACAGTTCTTATGAGATGTCCTGATTTCCACAATACCAGCAAACCATGTGTTCCTTTAGATAAGCATACTTACTTAGACCTGCCGGAACAGACTTATTCTGCTTTGTGCGTGTGAGGTCTACTTTTCCTTTCCTGATTCCTGGCTTGCTTCAGCCAGATCTGGTATGCTTTCTCCTTATCACTGTTAAAGGGTGTGAATGAGCGGGAACTTTCCTCTGTCCTTCTTATCCTTTCTGTTCTGGCAAGTTCCGTCACAAGGTTTCCTTTGCTGGTACTTTTTACTGGATTTTGCTGAGTCTCTAATTCCTGATCCAAGTCCTAAGCCAGGGCGAAATCGTTCTTTGAATCCTTGCTTGGTTTCTTCAACCTTGGCTGCTTGCTGTCTTTTATCCATGCTTGCTTTTTGATTTCTTCATCAGCTTGAGTTCCTCAAGCCACCTTAGAGAGTTGCATCTTTTCTTCTTCCACAACAGTGACCCTTTCCTTTAGGGGCCTGTTCTCAGCAAGTGTCTTTTCTAGTTCTGCCTCACGAGTTTCGACCTTTGTCATCAGGATATCCATGTCTGAGGCAACTTTGTCACATGTTTCACACTTTAGTTCAGCCAGCTCCTTCTCTAATCTGATAGCTTCATTTGCCCACAACTTATTATTGTCTATCATGCTTTCCCTTTCTTCTTCAAGTTCCTCATTTCGGGCAAGCACATTCTCATGTGCACGGGTTAATTCTTTTAAGGCAAAAATCATTTTAGCATATGTTTCAGGACATATATCTTTAGATTTTACCTTTGGGGAGGAGTTTCCTTCACTAGTACAGATTCTATTTTCAACAGCGCTTGTTATTAAGCGCTGTTAAAAAAATTAGATCTTTCACAGCGCTTTAAATAGAAAGCGCTGTAATAAATGTATTTAACACAGCGTTTCTAAAGAAAACGCTGTACAAAATATACAACAGCGCTTTTATTATTAGGCGTTGTCTTAAGTTATATTTTTAACAGCGTTTTTTTGGAAAAGCGCTGTTAAAAATACTAATTAAAATAGCGCTTATATTATAAGCGCTGTCTAAAGTTATACTTTTAACAGCGTTTCAAGTAAAAGCGCTGTTGAAAGTCCTAATTTAGAAAAGCGCTGTCTAAAAATAAGCGTTGTTATTACTATACGACGGCGCTTATAAAAAAGCAATGTCTTTTATTTTAATTTTATTTTATTTTATTTTTATTTTAATTTTTTGAAACAAAGTAAAAATAATAATGCTCTGGTTTTTAACTTATTAAAGCGATTGATACAGAACAGAGGATGTTGAGTTTTTGGAACAACAAAATGGATCACCCTAAGAAGGTGCACGTTAGAGGTGCATTTTAGCAGTTTTTGAGCTTCCGATGTCAGAATTGGACCCATAATACCTCGTTTCGAAGAGAACGACGAGGCCGTCAGAAATCACGAGCTTCGCTCGAGTGGTATGGTGTTTTTTGGGCAGATTCGGTCGTTTACTATTTTATTTCAAATTTTTAGTATTTTTCTATTATTTTTGAATATTTTATTATTTTTGTTTTAGAGTTTTGTTGTTTCCCTATATAAGGAAACTTAGTTATTATTGTTGGACAGTTGATTTTGAAGTTTAGTTGGATATGGTAATTTTTATCTGATGGCATGTATGCTTGGGAGGGATGACATGTAAATTAGGAGGGATGGCATGTATGCTTGGGAGGGATGGCATGTATGCTTGGGAGGGATGGCATTGTAAATTGGAGGGATGGCATATATGCTTGGGAGGGATGACATGTAAAGTGGGAGTGATGTTGGCAAATATTCTTTTCTGAGTTAATATTTTTTTCAAATAAACTGATTTATAACAGCGTTTAATTTAAAAAAGCGCTGTCGTAATTAGGGTTCTAAACCCTGAACTCCGAACCCTAACCATTAATTCAAACCCTAATAATAACAGCGTTTAAATAATTAAACGCTGTAATATATATTAAAAATAATAAAATAATAACTTTTAACATCGTTTAATGTTAAAAAAGCGCTGTCGTAATTAGGGTTCTAAACCCTGAACCCCGAACCCTACTAACCCCTAAATCCAAATCCTAATTATAACAGCGTTTAAATAAATAAACGTTGTAATATATTTTAAAATTAATAATAAATAATTACTTTTTACATCGTTTATATTAAAATAAACGCTGTAAATTTATAATTTATAATTTTAAATTGAAATAATGCATATATTACAGCGCTTATTTCTTGTAAAAGCGCTGTAAAAGACATCTTTTTTGTATTTTGAAGTTTTTAAAATCAGGTAATATATTTTAAAGGTGTTGTTAGTTAGGAATTTAAAAGCTCAATAAGTAACATTCAATTTATTAAAATATCATGATAACATATATAAGCATTTGAAATAGTTGTCATTTAGAAATTTGTATTGTGTCTCTTTACCAAGCAATAGGTTGAACAATGTACATTTTTGATCAATTATACTTTTTATTAATCAAAACACAACAAAAATGCAAGTCAATAATTATTTTTGAAGTAAATGAGTTATTAGCTTCAAAAATCAAATTTTCAACTAAATTTGTTTTTTAAAAATCAATAAGTTCTAAAGAAAAAACAAAACAAATATCAACGGTTTACAACAGCGCTTATTATGTTTAAGCGCTGTTGTAAATAGTATACGACAGCGCTTAAACATGATAAGCGTTGTTGAAATTTTTTTAATTCGAATTACTTTAAAAAAATACTCTTTAACAACGTTTATATATTTTAAGCGCTGTTAAAGAGAGAAATGACGTGATTGGTCGACTCAGTTTCGCACAGATTTTAATCCCAATCGTTGCTTAAAATAATCTAACAGTCCACATTCGATATTTAAAATTTGGAATTTTTAATTACGTGCCCAATCTTTCTATATATATCAAACTTTACGCTGACCAAATTATTTTAGTTCTTCACCGATTCGAGTAAGGATAAACACCTTTTTGTTGAGCTTTAGTGTTTTATATTGAAATTTTTCGTTAAGCTTTTATGTTTTGTTTCGTTTTATATTAACACTATGATATTAACACTATTATTTTCTTGCAGATTTGTCGAATTTTGTGATAATGTCGAGGGTAATGTGACAAATTCAAGACGAGCACTGAGACAAATTCAGCACGAAGAAGGCTAGGGTTTTAGTAAAAAAATCGAAAGTTAAAATCGATTTTAATTTCATTGTAGTATTACGATTTAAATAAAATTGATTGCCTTTTAAAGCGGTTTTAATTATTATTAAATTTCAAAAACCATTATTTCTAATCCCCGAGAATATTATAATAAATATCTTAATTTGAATTATTTAATATTCGAGATATTTTAATTTTCTAATTATTAAAAATAATAATTATTTTACAGCGCTTAAATAAAAACGATGTATAATATGTTAATAAAACGACCTCATTTTTGGCTTTACGCGTGGTTGTGAGTGATTATTTTTAACAGCGCTTTTACTTTAAGCGCTGTAAAAAATAAACTAAATAACAGCGCTTTTTCTTGCTCTTTAACAGCGCTTCAACAAGCGCTCTTAAAGAGCAAAAATAAGTGTTGTTATAAATATGATCTGTAGTAGTGCTTTAAGCGTCATCAAGCACGTCTCTTGGTTTCCTTTCTCATCTTCTTCGGTTTCCTCATCAGATCCCCAGGCTGCTACCATGGCTTTCTTTGTTCTGTACTGCTGACTGTCAGGAACTCTCACTTTGCATTCCTTTGCTCTATGTCCCTTCCTTTTGCAGCGATAGCACAGGATCTCATTAGGCTCATCAGTTTCCTGCTTCTGATAGTCAGTTCTTCTATTCTTGTTAAAATTTCCTTTGGCAGCAAACTTTAGAGCTCTGGTTAGGAGGGCAGTGGAGACGTCCACCTCTTCATCACTTGAATCATCCATCTGCATCAAGTCGAATACCTTCTCAATTTTCAGGGCTATGGACCTTTCTTTGTCAGGTTCCCTTCTAGCTACTTTACGCTGAATCACACCAGCATTGCTTTGGAGACGAGCAACCAGTTCTTCCAAAGTTATATTTTTGATGTCAGTCTGAGCTTGAAGAGCGGTGGTCACAGCGTCCCACTTGGAGTTCAGTGCTTGCATAAAGTGATGGGTAACCTTCCAGTCTGGGATTTCCTCTCGTAGGAATTGCATCTGTCCAATATACCCTTGGAACCTTGAGTGGAACTCTTCGAGGGACTCATTCTTCCCTTGTATGACAGACTCATAGTCCTTAGCTGCGGCTAGGATTCTGTTCCTCTTGATATCCTCGTTTCCTCCATAGAGTCTTTTTAGGGCGTCCCACATGTCCTTCGCAGTTTTATACCTCATAACCTTTTTTCGATCTCCTTCAGTTAAAGCATGATGCAAGACCTTAGCTCGATTATTCTTTTCTAGTGCCTTGTAGTCTGCATCTCCATAATCCTCACGTTTCTTTTTCTTAGTGGGATCGTCTTTGTCCATAATGGGGAGAGGTCCCTACTCGATGATACGCCAGAGCTGTCCATCCAGGGAGCATATGTGAACTTCCATCTCATCCACCCACCAGTCATATTCTTCAGCTTTGAGAATCGGTGGTTTCCAGAATGAGTCTCCTATTCCTGCCATTTGTTCCTGTAAGCTAACACAAATCTAGTGCACGGGGCTCTGATACCAATTGTTGGATAGAGGTTAAGTTAGCTTAAGCTACCAGGGGAACTGTAGTGAGTTCCCTAGATCAGTTGCACAGCGGAATATATGTAATTGACAATTGTAAAGTAAACAGGAACAACGTACGCAGATATTTATAGTGGAACCTCTAAGCACCAAACAAGTACTCAGAA